>PVKB01004982.1:0-116026 GCA_004027205.1 Ctenodactylus gundi | reverse complement strand
TCGAAAACCTCAACAGTGGTCTCATCTTTATTTCTGAAAGCTCCTCATTCTGTCTTTTAGAGTTAGCTGTCTTTGATCACAGTCTCTGTGGCAGGTAGGTGTTTGGTACCTGTCATCTTCATTTCTTAGCTTTATTCATGTGATTACCTTACAAGGAACTTCGCTAAGTCAGAGATAGGAGGTATTAGAAAAAACATACTGTGGGTCATTTATTTCTAGACACCATGTTGTGCATCAGAACTACGTGCAGGTTTTATCTGTCTGTTTACCAAAAAAAAGTGCTCCTATGGAATTTAAGATGAAAAACAAAGTGAAAGAGGGGGAGAGAATGGGGTAGGAGGGAGGGCGGGGTGGGTAATGGAAGGGACAAAAAGAGAATGGGAAAGCCCTTGTCACCTTGACAGGATACGTGTGTGCACAAAATGCTCAACTACATTGTAAACTTTAAATTTTGCACTTATCCATATCAGTAAAATGGGAAAAAAATTAGTATGAATTACCTAATTTACAGATTTTCATGTTAAATATTGTAACAAAATTTTGATTAGATATCTGCCAGAGCTAAGTAACAAGATGTATACTGGAATCGATCTAAAGAGTTTTACATGCTTTCCCTTATAATAATGTTGGACCCTAATTGGTCATACCATGGAAACAGCATCCTTTAGATAAATGCTTAAACTATTCTCCATCTCTTCTTACAGAGACAGGGTGTGATCTTTATTTTAACTAGATTAAGAAACACCTAAAAGATTAGTAAACCACATTTCTGGGTGTGTCTGGGAGGGTCATAGAAGCATGATCTTTTTTTTGCCATATATGATTCCTGGCTCTTCAACTGCTGGAAATTTTTCCCAGTTATGCTTCCCAGCCACCAACAACTGAACCTCTGTGCTCTGCTCGTGACACATCCCACACTAAGAACAGAGTCTTTGCGTTCCAACACACATACCTGCAGTCGTGTTTCTCCTGTGGATCAAGCTAACCGCAGACTGGTACAGTGAAACCATGAGCCAAATTAGCCGTTACTCCGTCAAATTGTGGATGTCAGGTACTATGTGCCAGGAATGTGAAAGGTGCGTAACACAGTCTTGCCAAACTGAACTTGGCTATAGGACAAGATGGCTCCTGTCTCCACACCCTGACACACTTTATAACCCTTTGGCATGCTCTGCCTCTGGATATTTTTATGAATCTGCGGTGGCTTCTCTGACACTTTGTACAACTATATTTTAAAGTTACGGTATGGTAACAATTGACAGTATGTTCTTACATTTATTTTTATTATGTACTTTAGAGTCTGTTTCTGTTTATGGACTTTAAGGTTAAAACAAAGGTTTAAAAACTATTATTGCTATTTACTTTGCAGTGAACTTCCTAACACATAATAGAAACCAAGTTAATGTATCATTAATATACAAATAAAACATATTACATACATAATAATTTGTTATGAATACTTCAAATATCTCTTGTTCTATATTATCCTATGTGCAAATGAAAATAGTTTTTAATTAGTCAAATAAAAATTTAAAAACAAAAAAGTGCTATGTCAAAGAAACACTAGCCTGCCTCAGTTCTGTACTAAAAGGAATTCCACTTTGCCAATAGCAGTTGGAGTGTGTAAATGTAGCCTTCTAGTGCCCAAATGAGATTCCAACCCGTCAATATCTTGTGATTTCAGTCTTGGGAGGCCCCGAAAAGAAAACTCAGTTGAGGCACTCTCTGCCCATACCTTTGATACCTGAAATTGTGATGTAACTAGCCAATATTTAAGTAAGTTACAAGTTGTAGTAATTTGATAAATAGCAATACAATAATTTGCAGTAGAAATACACCGGCAGATCCCATATAAATTCTTCCTCATTATTCTTACTTATTCATGAGAAAACTGAACTCCAAGGAAAGTTGGACATTTTTCTCAAATCAGTTTTACAGTGACCTTACTATTTTCTAGTCTCATAATCTTACTTACTAAGTGAATTTGTGGAGATAACCATTAAAATGTTATACTGACAACTCTAAAATGTGTTCAAGACAGAGAGCTTGAGATCCTTCAAGGAATCTTCAGTTCTGAGCTACAACTAAGAAATAAACACTGATGTATTTACACATTTCTTTACAAAATTCTCTCATATAATAAGTTATATACTTATTAGAGAGAATTACAGCACGTTCACATATAAGCATAATATATGCTTAATAAGTATCAAAGCATATATAGAAGTTAATTGATAAAATGGGTTTAAAAAATTCACTTGCAAAGGATAGAATCTAGGAAACTTTTATAGGATTACTGGCATTGACACATGATTTGAAGATAGTAAATTGTGTTCCACATTAGCTCCAAGAAGTTCACTTGAGGGAATTGAGAAGCCTGAAGAAAAGTTGCTAAAAGTAGTGCATGAAAAATGTAATGATGAGGGTTAGAGAATTTATTAAGGGCTGCCTTTCTTCAGTTTTCAAACATTATTTTATTTGTCCCCCTATTCCCCCCTCCCTTTTTTTTTTAGTTTGAAACCCATACTCTATCTTGTACTACTTGAAATGAGTAACCAGGATCATTAGGACAGCTCAGAGCATCTCTGATTTCCTGTTTGCTTGCTTTCTTTTAACGACTGACCCTCAGTCGGATACAGCACAAGTATTGACAGAAATTTTCTCTATTAAGGCAATAATACATACAAATTATCAAAGTCCGTTGAGAATGTTTGAAGATAAGATATTTGTTAATTAAATTTAAAGAATATCCAATATCTGTAGACCTCAATGCAAAGACCAGAGGGGGCATGAGAAAACATGTATCATAATAGCTTTATTGTTTTATTAAATTTAGTGTATTGCATGAAGATGTGAAATGCATGCTGCAAATTTAAGTTGGCACTAGATAGCTGAAAAGTTTAAATACAGAGTTGTGTCAGAGGAAGAATTTATGTGTGTATTGATTTATTTTTGCAAATATTGGACAGCCTCTGGACAAATTAGCAAAGAAATGTGATAAAGCCAAGCCAAAGCTTGGAAGAGTGCTCTATTAGCTGCATCAAGTGTGGTTTGGAATTTCTTAGAGTATGAAGATGAAATATTTGGATGGAAAGATAGGAAACTTGGCGATCTTGTCATGGCAGAAGCTAGTATTTCACTACCTAATAGTCTCTATTTGAAGAAAAAAATACAATAAGTGGCGTGTGGTCATATAATTAAATTCCAACTAATGCCAACGGTTGAATATCTTGCTCTTCTTTTAAACCATGGCCTTGAAGTCTTTCTCCATTCTCAATTCTTCATATTTTCTGCAATTTATAAGCCTGCAAATTGTAAGGGGAATCTGCATGCCACTTATTGAATAAAGCGAGTCACAAAATGATGACTTTGTAAGACCCCCAACTGGAGAAAAGCTGCCCATTAATCAGAAACACTTGGCTATATGGAGGGAATTAAACTATTCCAAGAGGAAATTCTTTGTTATTATTGAGTGCAATTTTTATGTGAGGCTGAAAATCTCAGAATCATAAAACAGCAAATGCATAGGTTTTACTTACATTGTGGAGGACCGTGGTAAAGTGATCGTTTTGCCACAAAGAGTTGACTATGGATTTAGGAATTAGTGCACCGACTTCATAATGTGGGGCTAACACTGATGGAGAAGGTGTCACTTGGAGCTCATTGAAAGAGACACCCACAAGAGAAGCCTAGATGATGTAAACGGTGGCATTTATAATACTGGGCATCCATTATTTCTGCTTATATTTTAATGGCTAATAAAACCTCAGAGTCAAGATGTGAGTGTGGGGAGACAGTATGACTATATCTGTTTTTGAACAAGGAAAAGTGAATAACTGAAAACAAAAATACAATAATTCACAGCAATTTTACACATTGTGGTCTATTTATTACAACTTGTCTACTTTAGCTAAGGCACCTACTGTGTGCAGGGCTTGTTTATGGGTTTTTTCACATAATTCTGACCCTCAAATACTTTACACCACTCCATAATACATTTTAAATATAAACAAAATGAAACAATGCTTCAGAGTATATTTACACACTGTCTAAACATAGATTTAAGACCAATTTTGTCTATTTTATGAGTTCCACCAAAAATTGTGGTTATTGATAAAACATCAATGATTTTAACATTGACCTGTCACTATGTGGCCTCAGTATTGTCATTGTAGTTTGTGATCGTGCTGTATGATTTGTCAAGTGCCTTCAGAGTCAAGAGCATGCATCACTCACACAGAAAGGGAACTTCCAGAATAAAATCCGAATTTTTAAAGCTAACTTCTATAACTGATTCATTGCATACATCAAATCACTCCACTCCTTACACTTATAGATTTATTTCATAAAGATTACTATGTGAGCAAAATAGCACACAGACTGAATCTACAACAACCAAAACGAAACTTGTTACCTCTGTCATTGCACAAGAAATGCCTTTCATCAAATTTAATATATTATGGAATAAAGAAGACAAAGAAATAATGAAAAAGTTTACCACTGTGAACATCTATTACAATTTGCTTGTGACAGGCCGCTGTCTAAATGCTTTTATTCTACACAAGTGCCTTATGATGCCTGCATTCCTTTACTTCTCATTTAATAAATGAGGTCATGGATGTACCCGAGGTTGAAATGACCTAGCCCCATACGGTAATGCCTGTGGGTGGCTGAGCAGGGCTTGTCATTCTGGCAATATGGCTCTAGAAACCATTTCAAACCATCTTGACACGCTCTCTGATGAAAGTAAGCCTAACAGAAATTTCTGGTACCTTCCTCAAGTACTGCCTTTATATAACAGAGTGAAATGAAAAAGCGATCACAGAATCTACAATGGGGTTTTAGTTTAGTTTAGTTTTGTTTTCTCCAAAACATTGGCTTCAAACGTGTTCTATTCCACTTTCAGAATGATAGGTATTTATTTGCTTGGATTAAAAGTTTAGCCTCAGATTGTATGACACTAATATTTTTAGTAAAGGCATTAAGTTTTTAATCATGTGAGAGCGTTTTGCATCAATCTGAGGCATAAGATGTCTTTATTGTCCATTTGTGCCAGAGTGGGCATGTGATATTCTTTCTCTTTACTATTTCATTCAGAAAACATCTTCAAGTGGTTCTATGACAATAATGTGGTAACTGAATTAAGAAAGCAAAGAAAAGATAGGATTTGTAAAAGAGAGAAAGAAGGAAAGTCTAACCAGTGACTTGGTGAATAACTATAAGAGTTTGCTGGATGGAAATAATTCCAAGAAAAAATTGAAAAGGGGGTATTAAATCGCAGTTTTTCACCTGGGGATGCAATTCATGGTCTGTGCACTTTCTTGAACACCAAAGGCTGTGGTTTTATCTCCAACACGGTAGATCTCACCTCTCACATTTCCTCTTTTCTAGTTTTAGAATCTTAAATGTCTAAATTACAGAAACTATCAGTTTTTCTGTCTGAAAAATATGTAAGAAAACCTACTTTAAAATACAGGTAAATATATAGTTATCGACTACTCTAAAACATTTGAAAAAACATTGTCTGTTATTCCATCAATTTTGTCTTTTTATATGGAGCTCTGCTTCAAGCTCATTCTTACTTTTTCGTTATCATAAAGATCAGGTCAATGGGGGAGCTTTTGACACAGTATAAAATGGTAAAGCTATGGCAGAAATAAAATCATGTCACATAGTTTAGTTTTATAACTGCATGCAATAATACTAAATTACAAATAGCTTTATATTCTAACTGCTTAGAAGATGGATCTGTAATTTCTAGGTATATTTCCTTCTGTGGAGGTAGCCTAACTGACATTTTAAATGTTCTTAACAGTTTTGCGGAAACAATTAACAGATTAAGAGTTTCTTCTTCAAATAAAAAACAAAAACGCTTTGCCCAGCAAGAGGAGAATAAATTATGTTTGTCAAATAACTAATTCATTCACATGCTTCAGCCCTTAAAGAGAGAGTCAAGTTTCAACGAAAATTCTCCTATTGACCCAGTGCGTATTTTTCCTTATGTAAACCATCATTTCTAGTTTTCTGTTACTGAGAACAGAAATTCAATCCATAGGGTAACTTCGGGCATCAGTGTAGGAGTGTGAACATATAGTGTGTCTCTTTATATTTTAGACAAGTGTAAGTAAAATACTTTTTATGTCTTGCTGTTTTTACTTAGTGTATTAGTTCGAGTTATTTCATAAGGCAGAATTTACAGAAATTATAACAAAAAGGGTCTATTTGGAAGATCTGGTGATTGTCTGTTGCAGATAGGTTGTTCAAAGAACAGTTGCAAAGACTGGAGACTGAAGATAAAGTGACTAGAGATCAGTGACAAGATCAGCGATGGGTAGACAGGCACAAATGGAGACTGGAGTGGGGGTAGCGTTTCCAGAGGAACAATCTATAAGAATCTTTCTTCTTTCTTCCTTTGTACAGTTCCAGTTCCCAGCTGGGCCTCCCACATCTGGGTAGGTGCTCTTCCCTCATTCGCTGGTCCACAAATCACTCACACTCCAATCCAGGCTGTTTCCCAGTTGCCTAATGTAGGCACGGTTCCCAAATCCAGGTGTGACTCCTGATTGCCTCAAGTTGACATAATCTCTTCAATGGCCACAATCCACCCCTTGTCAACTTGACAACCAGATATACCTCCTTGAACCACACTTAATTCCCAAGTACAATAGCCACGTTAGTAATTATACCTAACATAGCAAAACTGCACTTCATACAAATGACAGCACAGTAAGTTGTTCTCCACAGTAGCCAACAGAGTCCCTCTTAAAAGTGAGAGACCTCCAACATACAATGACACAGGATAATCATGGCTACTCCAAAATGGAGGAATCAGAGGAGAGAAAACAAGGTCGAAATCCAACAGGAGAAGGGCTAAATCCTGTAGCTCCGTGTTCATGTCCAGCAACTGGAGTGCATTGTGGTGGGGTATGAACGTTATGGGCCTGAGTGGCATCACCCCTATTGTGTTGTTGCTGGGGCAACCTCCATCTTATCTCTTTTGGTCTGGATTCACTCACAGCCCGGAGCTCTTACTAATGTATTTTGGGGAAAGTAGGTATTAAGTGAAAGAGACAATACTTGGTCTCTTTTTATTTTTAAATACTACATCAAGACGTTGGGATGATTCTAACCTTTGTTTTTACAAACTGCTGAAAATCAATATTCTTACAAAACTATTCTGTGACACACATTCTGAAAACTAGAGCATCTATTTTCATGGTTTCTGCAAGTTGTTTTAGTGTCAATGTTCTGATCTCTGAAGTATAGAGCTAGATTTAAGTAATACTTACTTTATGTAATACTTAGAGATTATTATCACTTTTGTTCATATATTTAAAAAATGAAAGAATGCACTGTGATAATGTGTTTTTATTAACTCCTGGCAGATCAGTATTTGGTGGAATAGGTCATTATTACCAAAATATGGAAAAAAATTCTTCATAAGTTAGACATTTTAAAATGGAAGATTGCATTCCTATATGAAATATTAAAAAATTGATGAATCAGATGAGAATCCTTTCTCTTTTTTGTCATCTTCTGCTTTATTGACAGGTAAATTGTTCAAAAATGTTCTCACTATTTAGAATCCTTTCTAAAGTAGCATACAATTTATAACTTGCCGAAGTAGAATAAATTAGAAAATACTTAAATTTTCTGCATACAATTTCTTCTCCTAATCTCAACAGCAGCCCTCAACATGTGTGTATGTGCTCACACACTACACCCTCACATACACACACATGCTCACTTCTACTGACTGGTTTTCCCATTTTTTGTTTGATTGATAAATCAAGAGTATTTGAAAGAGCAGTTGGATGAACCTCTGCTCACTTGAGATTCTCCCTGCAGTAGCCTGAGTCATTTTCTTTAAGTAAATTGGAAACCCAAAGAAAGTCATTTACATGGCTAATACCTGGCAAATATCTAGACCTTGGAACACGATGACTTTATCATGCTCCCTGTTGCTGGGCTCCAGTGGTTCTGTAATGGCCAAGTCATTGAGCTCTAATTTTCAATATTATGTTAGTCGTTAGTCTTCTGGTTTTACATGCACAGGTCCACTTCCAAAATTTGGTAAATAGTAAATCCACTCTTGAAGTTGCGATCCTTTCAACCCCATGAACTCTGCTCTAATTTTAGCCCACACTACTAGGCATTTTATTATTATGATAAATCCCATAAATATATTGTTCCTCTGATATAATCTGTATGTTTCAATTACTTCTTATCACCCTTGGTTTCTACCAACACAAGTAATGGGAGTTTACTTGTGTAAATTGCAAAGTTTTTTTTTTAGCTTTAAGATTTATAGAGTAAAATTTTGCAACTCTTATGGAACTTAAAACAAAAAAACAAAGTGAAACGGGGGTAGGGCAGGAGGGAGGGGAAATGGGTAGGGGGAGGGACAAAAGGAGAGTGGGAAAGTCCTTGTCACCTTGACAAGATACGTAGGTGCACAAAGTGCTCAACTTCATTGTAAACCTTACATTTTTTTGTGCTTATACATATCAATAAAACGGGGGAAAGTTTACTTTATATTTATCAATTAATGGTAATTTTACATGAAAATAATTGAAATGCCATATAATTTTACATATTTTTGATTTTTAGTAGTCTGAAAATATTTTTAAATTAATAAAAATAAAGTTAATGGTAAAACATGTCACTCAAAATAAAAGCTATTGGAGAAAGAAGAATGTATTATTGCTGGTGCCTCAGGAGGAAAAAACAATATAACATCTCATAGAAGAAGTCAGTGGGAAAGAAATGAAATCAGATTAGTTTATATGTGAAAACAGCTGGAAGGCCTCGAGTTAGCTGAGTACAGTCATTTCTAGGTTATTCCAATATCTACGTATGTGTGTTTTGGGTTGTTTTAAACGATCTTGTACACACAGGCAACATTGTGTTTAATGAATATCTTCCCAATTAGAATAGCTATATTCATAGTTGAATAAAAAATCATCCTTTTCAAAATTTAGATATCAGATATTGTTGTGACAGCGCCCAGTTATAATCTGGCTTTTCCCTGCCTGCACTTTAATAAAGTGATATTGTAAGTATTGAACTACCATCTTCCTTTCATTTTAGATAACAAACAAGCAACAATGCACAATGGATAAGGTGACATTGGGCTGATAGCTCTAATTATAATAAAAGATTTTCATTTTTATCATATGAACTGGGTTTCATCTCTTTACCAGCTGGGTGATATTAGGAAAGTGATTTTAAATTTCTGCTAGTTAATGTCTTTTTTCTGGATAATAATAGCAATGATATAAGCTTTGTTCTGCCATTTTGAGACTCTCCACGTTAATGTAAAACACTTGACACAGCTCTTGGCACCGTGCTTCCACCATCATCATCACCACCACTGTCCTCAGCATCTCCTCTCTACTTGCATTACGTAGGGGCCCTGGGCAGGGGTGTAGCTCAGTGATTAGATCTCCTGCCTGGAAAGTGCAAAGCTCTGGGTTTGCTCCCCAGGACCACCTAATAGCTGGGAATACGGGTGCACCCCTGAAATCACAGCACTAGGGAAGTTGAGAAAGGAGGATTGTTGGGAGTTCTCAGTAAGCCTGGTCTACGTAGTGAACTCAGGACCATAATGGACTACAGGCAAAGATGAGACAGATGTCTCTATATTGTACACCTAAGGCTTGCATTTTGTATCCATTTTAAGATTAAGAGAGACTATATACATATATCAAATAGACCTTAGCTCCCTCTCATGCTGTAAGAATCTTCTCAGGAAAGATAATACTTGATTTTTTCACTTTATACATGCATATATTATGCCAGTTTGTTAGCTTTTCTTAGGTAAAAGATGAGAAAGCCCACAGAATGTTAATAATAAGAAGATAAACCAGCAATAACATCACTTACATTGTGTCATACATTGTGTTGAGCATTTTTGAGAATTAAAAACTACATTCTTTCCACTTTTATTAGATATGGAAGGCTTAGATTAATTATATAAATGGTAAGGATCTTGTAGGCAGGGAATTGTTTCCTAAGCAAAGGTCTACATCCCAATAGCATGCAGGTTTATTATGACACGCTCTGAATTTTCCTTAGGATCTAAAATGGTCCCATATACACAGTACATATTCAGTTAAAAATTGTGGACTGAACAAGTGAGTTAAGGCATAAAGCCTGAGAGTATTAGAGTTTGGGATCTGAAACTAGGTTCCCTGTAGAAAAGCAACTTCATTCTTATATTTTGACTTATTTTAGGGGGAAAAAAGATTTTTGATTTGAGTCAGAATTGTGATTAACATATCTTTTATAAATATTTGTAGATTATTACAATTAAAATCAATTAAAAGGAAAAGTTAGTTTTCCTGGAAATATTACAATATTTTCTTATTATGTTATGCTCAGGAGGTGGGTGTGATGAACTGATCCCTGATCATATTTTTATTGTAACTATTATTACACCTTTTATCCTAGTCTCTAGAAAATTTACTTTCATAATCAACAACTAAGCCAAGTAGACATTCCTAAGGGTCATCTTCATTATTCAGGATCCAGGATAAGCTCTATCCCCCTAAATTCAATAACTGTTTTTCCAAAGAAGAGGTTTGAAGTGAATTCTATTCACAATACTACAAGGTACTCTATTTCATGTGAAAATTTCTGTGGCTGGTTTTCATCAAGTGTCCACTTCATTTGTCATTCTGCTTTTATGTAAGAAAAGTGGAGCATTATGTTATGGAGACCCAAGTAGTATTAGAAATTACTGTTTGGAGAATTGTTTTTCAAGTCACATACTAGAACCACTCACTCAAAATGATATTTCTCTTTTGCATCAACTCTTCCATCTGGAAGCGTAGACTAAAGATATGTCCAATCTATCTGTGAATGTTAAGAAAGTAATTGAAGTGTGAAAAACATTAAACAAAAACACATTCACTGACAATCAATTACTTTTTGATATGCACATCGAGACACAGGCACCAGCATAAGACTTAATTTTTAGAACTGAATAGCTGTTAATTCACCTGGTATACACTTCCTTTTCCTTTTTTGTGATATTTCAAAATGGCTAAACTTAGTGTCTTTTAAATGACTTCTAATCATTTTAACCTACTTCTTTATTCATTTATTTAGTGTTCTTACATAAGTATACTTAAATTTAAAAACACAATTTTCCCTGAATTCAACTATATAAAAGTACAAATGACACTTAATGTAGATGGAGTTTAGAATTTAGATTATGACAGGCCTATTATCACAAAATGACTAAATCCACCTCATAAACAGCTGTTTTCATTGCAAATGACCATCTTCACATTGAAATTATGCCTTTTGACCCAAAATTAAAGAAGATATCTAGAATTTCTAATTGTACAGCTTGAAAGAATTAAATACATTCATGTGTTTATATTTGCTCAAGTCTTGACCACTCAGCCTACAAATATGAAACTGCTACAGACACAAATGAAATAAAGTAAAATTCAACTAAATTATTAGTTAAGGTTTATTGTGGAAAATTCTCAAGATGATCAATTCATACGTCTAATACATGTGGTACTCAATTCCTGAGCCAGGCAACTAGAGCTCTCAGAGCTAGTGGGAACAGAACACTGAGCCGATAATGACTAGAGCACACCAGAGGAGAGGTGTCTGGGCAGCATCTGGGCCCTGTGACAGCCAGCGCTGTTCTCTTCATCTTTATTGTCGCTATTACTCCTGTGCAGACTCGACTTTCACACGGGGGAGGAACAGACCCTGCAGGCCCACTGGAGAAGAATCTGAGTGGGTAGAGCTTTGCTCAGCGACTCCCTTTGGTGATTGTCCATCATATCATTCAGTGGTTATTAACTTGTGCTGTGGTCACCCCAAAGCCTCACGCATCTACAGATACTGTGTACCGTTGAAAGATGGGACCTGGCTGGAAGGGGCAAATGTTTGGGATTTGACCTGGAAGGGTTGTGCCTGTTCCACCCTTTCTCTGGAACATGGTTCTCCTCTGACATGTTGTGAGGACCTCAGTCTCCAGCAACAGCACTACTCTGTGATTTCATCATTTTTCAACCACTGTCTTAGTTACTTTTTTGTTCCTGTGTCTCAGTACCTGACACGCCCAAATTTAGGAAAGGAAAGGTTTATTTTAGCTCACAGCTTCAGATGGTCACAGTCCACTCAGGGGTGGCCGGCAGCAATTGAAGTACATGGCAGAGAGAGAGGGGTGGAGGCAGCTTCTCAGGACATCACACACAGGCAGACAAGTGAGACTAATCGAGACTAGTCCAAGTCCCAGTCTTAGTCTCTCCTGCATCTGGGTATCGAAGGTGTGGTCCCTACACACCCTTAGTCTTAACTCACAAGCCTTTAGTCTTAACTCACACACCCCTAATCCCAACAACTGCAATCCATCCCTCCAGGCCAGACCCCAATCCACCAACATTACATGGTTCCATAGACAATCCATAACACTAAAATACGTGAGACTTTTGGGGGACACTCCAGATTCTAACCACAACAGCCACTCACCCATGAATGCACTGTGACCTTCTGAAGTTGCAAATTATAATAATCCTTTCCTCCCTAAAGTGATGGATGTCAAGTATTCTGTTCCATAAAATAGAAACTAACACAACTTAGAAATGACTTTTCTTCTTGATCATTTTTTTTAAGAAGATAGAGATGATGTGCTATATCTTGATTGTCAGATTATTTTTTTATTCCTCCTGTATCCATTTTACCAACTACAGGAAAATATCACTGGTCTTACCTGGTAGTATTAATTGCCTCTGAGAAGCCATAGAATGAACTTGGTAGAGTATCCTTATGTGGTAACTTTATATGTGGTAAAATAATATGAAATTCAAGCTTGGTATTTATGGTTCAGATTGCCAGGCTCCTATGAACTTTAGTAAAAAACATATATAAAATCAATGATTGTTTTGATGAATATTTGAAAACATAAGAATAATTTTGTTTTTTATTGGTAAGCACAATTAAAAATTCAATGCTCTGAGTTTCTTCTTTTTGTGAACTTCTGACATTTTCTGAGATCCTAACCTGATCATCAATTTCCTGTTTCTTCATCTCTTAAGAGACATAATATTAGGATATCTGCTGTGAAGTTGTTGTGAATCATACATTGTTTAATACATTTAGGACAGTAATTCAGCAATGAATCACTTGTAGGGATATTGTGAGTAGCATAAGTGGTACAAGATTCATTTTCTTAAGGAGAAAATACTTATGGAAAATTGCAGTATTTTATGCAAGGACATGGCTAAGTGCCAGTGATAGATGAGTAAAACCTCCTATTGTAAAAGGTCATCATTATCTTTGCCCCAAGATAAAAATTTAAAAGAAGTTCCAATTCATGCTGTACTAGTTTTTACTATTTGAGAGACACTCATTCAAAAAACAGTTGGTTCCTCATTCCTTCTGGATTTTAACAATCATTGCTTCTGCCTTAATGTCACCACATGTGTGTTTGTTCCACTGTCAAGGTAAGCCAATTCTCAGCTGGCAGGCATAAACTTTGTGTATTAAATTTCCCACATACAATTCAATTGCCTTGCTCACTTTCTTCTGGCTAGAATCTTCCATTTCTGACATTCAATACAAATGTAATCCAATATGAATGTTCTAACGACCCCTAAAATGACTGATCACTAATTTGAATAGCCTATGAAACAGGTAATGTAAAAGAGAAAAGACAGCTAATAATAGAAATTTACTGAACACTCAACTAAAACCAGTGACATTGCCCCCCTTACCGTAGTTGTTTGCTTTGATAATGCTGTCAGCGTGCTCATAATGCCCACACTAAAATGTTTGCATAACCTTGATTCCTCACTCATATTTTGGGGGTGTGGAAAGTCAACAAGCATGTGCATATGCACCATTTATTTAAACATCTCTTGTGTCTATTCCACATTTTCACCATTAATACTGCCCCTCAAGTACAGCCTTCTCCTCTTCCTCCTGCACCAGTGCAGCAATCGCTCTCTTACTCGGTGTTCTCCTACTTTCCCCACTTCTTCATCTAGCCGCCACAATGTTGCCCAAATCATTTTTTCTAGTTAACATTGCCAATTCAACACCATTCTGCCTCACAAAACTAATTCAATGCTCCACGTGATCCTCTGTTAACCGGCCCATTGCTGCACCAGTTGCCCTACTGCGTGGCCTCCTCTGGACTCCTTCTACTTGATTTTCCAACTTCCATTCCCATGTCTACATTACAAATATTTTAAAAAATGAGTGACTTACCAAGACAGCTGCCGGCCCTGCTTCACAAATAGATTGCTTTCACCGTGTTGTTTCCTCTACCTGCCATACGCTATCATGATCCGTCCATGTCTAAATTTTTCAGTGACCTTTTGTTTGAAGCCACTCCTGTTTCACTCAGTCAAAAATAGGTTGTAACTTACGTCGCCTGCTTTTCTTCTACATGTTTTCAAAAATAATGTTTTTACTAAGTATATAAACAATTAATGTTTAGAGGAGGGGGAGGGAGAAAAGAAGAGAAGCAGAAGCTTATGAAAGAAAATAAGGCACCTGTGAAGCCAGCACGTGGAAATGAATAGTGTGAGAATCTTGGAGTACTTCTTCAGTATTTTAAGAGTATGCAAATGTAACAACCTGTTATATACTCATTTTAAATAGTCTTATAAGTTATTCTTGAATAACTATAAAAATTACAATTTCTCACTGAAATGAAGAAAAAAGCAGTGTCCCAAAGTTCAATACATTTGATATACATTTTTAAATAACTGTGGAATTACATATACAGAAGAATATGCACACCAATATAGAACTTATTGTTTCTTGCTTAGAGAAGAGTGAAATTATATTTTCCCCAGTACATTATTATCTGCTTTTCTAACCTAGTAGTTTGATATAGATATCTACTTACATTACCTGATCTGGATATGATAGCTGCATTCTATTGTATGAACAATTGATATAATTCTGGTTTCTTTGGTTTCAAACAATGCTGCAAAAAATAGGCTTTCACATTGAATCAATCACATGTCCAGGACCATATCGAAGATGTGAAAGTTTAATCAGAGTGTTTAATTTAAAAAGCTAAAATTTAGTAATGCATAATTTGAATAATCACTAGAACAGATGCATAATAAAGGAAGAGGTATTACCAGAGAGAAAAAATGCATCACATGTAGGAGGTAGCCTTATGATGACACATTACCAGAGCTTGAAAAGTATGGCCATTTCGTCTTTCTCCTCAATTCTCCATTGAACTCCTGCTTAGATTCCCCAGTCAGGAGCCAGACAGCGGAGACCATCTGGACCATCTCTATAGGAGAGGCTGGTGGGGAAGCCTGGAGAGCAGAGGGAAGAGGGGGCAGTGGGAAACAGGGTGCAACGTGATTAGTGCGCTTATGAAAACACAACATACCCGACAGCATTCCCACCACCACCGCCACTGCCCCACACGTACGCACACCCACCGCCCCCCACCCCACACAACGCACACCCCACCCCACACATATATGCAAAAAATCATGTGAGGGCAAAATGAGAAGTCAGAAACGCGCAAGCTAGAACCCTTTATGAGAAACTTAATTAGCTAGGATTTTGATTTAAACCTCTTAGCTTCCCTAACTGTGAAAAATACATTTCCATTCTTTAAATAACAGTTTCAATTATTTTCTTACAGTGGATTAATGGATCAGCCCGCTTCCTGAACCCCCTGCCTTGAGATGACTGCACGTCCTATATTTTTCTGCAACATCAACTTTCCCTACAGAGAAGGTGAGTAGGAGGGTGGGATTTAAACATTGAAACAGGACACTCACTGGATGGAGACGGCTCAGTGTTGAGGAGTCTCTGCTCTACTGAAGAAATACAAGAATAGGTGTAATTCATGACTGATATGTTTATTAGCTGTAGGTTTTATCTACATAGGGACAGAATAGGATAGCGATGGATGTCAAAATATTCATTCTCCAGATAAAACAGGTACTAAATTATATTTTAGTTTCATATAACCAATAAATTAAATGTTTGTGTGTATAGTATTTGTATATATGTCATATGTACATGGATTCAAATATGGTATAAATCACACTTAATGTGAAAGAATTTATGTTATGTATCTGAAATTCAATTTCAATTGGGGGTCCTGTGTTTTGATTTGCTAAATATGACACCCTACACCAGTGCTGTCTATTTAGTACTAGAAAAGCTGTGAATCTGGAGCTGTCATGAGCGGTGCCTGATATTTAAGATTTATTTGGCATTTTGATTATTTTCTACTCAGATGAAGTCCTTGATTACTCTATCCCTTTAATCTATATTCAAAACACCTGTGCTCCACTTAATCTGTCTATGCTAATGTGTCTCGGAAGGTATTAATAACCTACTTAAATGTATTTTTACCACTTCTCATGAGTTCCACAAGTCCTCTTGTGTTTCTTCCTTGCTAAAGCTCAATACAATCTCTTAAATTATACAGTATGCACAGAGTAAACCAACTTTTACCAAATATTATTACATACATGAGTCATCTTTCTCCTCAATAATACTTAAATAAGACAATAAATATTTGATTCGATTAGAGGGGCAACTGCGCCTATGTCAGACTCACCCAGGCGACAAGACTACATCTTCCTCCATGTTTGAAGCCGACTTGGCTTTAGAGCCAATACATGCCAAAGGGAATGAAGACCTTTCTATTAAGGGAGAAGAATATGAAATTGTTCCGTGGAAGTGGAGCCTAACAGCTTAGCAATGTGTTGGGTTCTTATCCATCATATATGACACTCATTCTAAACTACAATGTAAAATAATGGCTCAAAAAATGGCTGCTGCTCTTGAGAGCACTTGTGAGTTAGATTCAGGTCATATTTCAGTTCCTTGATTACACAAACATTTTTACAAGTATTCACCTTTTGTATGTTCTACTTTCTGGTGGCCTTTTTATTAAATTTCTCACCTTCACTAACACTAAAATCTTATTGTCTACATCCTAGATACAATTGTCATTTTCTATTTGTAAATTAGTTCTACTCTAATTTATACAGTATTAGTACAATATTCTTTATAGGATTTAGCTCAAAAGATTTATTTTCAATTAATTAGTGTATCTGTCAGTCACTGACATTTATGCTTTCTTGCTGTATTATTTTTGATAAGGCCAAAGCTTCTAGAGTACTCAACTATCAACTATTTTATTTTGGAACTTCTATAGGTAAGTCTGGTGCATCATACATGCATACTAATTTTTGTTAATTAATTACTGACCAAACAAACTGTGATATAGATGTGTTAGGCCTAAAAAATGTAAAAGTCTACATCAATTAAATTGAAATTTCTTATACAACTATAGTCTCACTTTAAAATAATCTCCCAGGATGTCTCTCAAAGGAGCTTAGGAAAGGCCGCACCAACAGAATCATTATGCCCAATCTAAGGAAGTTAGTTTGGTAGTTTACACATAGTTTATACATAGTTTACTTTAACTTTAGAATGCTTACTTAAAAGTATTTTGCAAGAGTTTATTAAAAAGTTATTTTGTTTTGTACATTTAGCCTTTTTATTTCATTAGAAATCTGAACTTAAGTAGGATGTATTTATGTATTTTGCAGTAACCTAACTAATTGAAGGTGTTCTCAGAAAAATAAATAAATAAATTGAACTAGAACTTGCATGAATTTGAAGCCCTGACTATTTTGAGATAATGACATAAAGAGATGCCACATGCAGGTAAAACTGACAAATGCTTCGAAATTGCTTGAGGAGACAGATGTAGTCAAGGTCTGTCATCTCAAGTTCCCAGTACACTTTGCATTTTTCTAGATTTGTCTGCCTGAGTTTAGATACAAGTTTAGAAACGAAATGATATCGTTACAATTCAGTCAGCATTTTAGAATAGAATTTCACCCTGTGTTTATCTCAAATCCTTGCTAAAACTTTAAGAAGGCAGTTTCCGTAGTCTCTTGGTTGCAGTTTTCTATCTTTTGCATCCAAATCTGCTAACAATAACACAGACAAAAAAAATCAGTAAACCTTAAATTTTGCAAACTTACATATCAATAAAATGGGGAAAAATCAGATAAACGTGAGCATTTGAATGAGAATGAGAATTAACCCATTATAACTCACTGCCCCAGGTAACTGCGTTCAACAAATTTCTCGCTTTTTCCATTACTTTCTGAAATTGAGATAATCAAGATAAACAGAGGAGGTTGATAATGTATATAGGGTCAGAATAGTACGCACAACAGCAAATGAGAGAGAGGCAGAGCAGAGGTAGAGGTGGAGGCAAGGGAGAAAGACAAAATTAAAATCTGTAATCACGCAAGCTCATTTCAGCGTTCCCTAGTTTATGACAAGAGAACAGATTGGCTGAAGGCTGGCAGTTGCCAACCCTTGCAAAAAAGTTTGTTGATGTTTTCCACAGATCTCGCTAATGTTCCTTGAGAATTATTTCTGTCATTTACCCTCCCATAGACAGCCCATCACTTGGGTTGGGAACAGAATGATAAGAAAGAGTGCTTTGTGAAAAAGCCATATATATATATATATATATATATATATATATATATATATATATATATATATATATATGATTTTAAACAGAGCATCCAAGAAGTCTTTCTACTTTTGCACAACTGTTACAATGCTCAAACTTGATGGCATGTAAAAGGACTTAGCAAACACTAATAATAACGCTCCGGAGAAGGACAGTCTCCTCTGACTGTTTATCATGATATGACAGTTCTAATGGATTGAGAAATGTCTAGCAGATTAGTAGATCACGATTTTGTATGTCTCTGTGGATGACTGATAGGTAGACCAAAAAAATGGCAGAAGACCACTCATCCCAGACATGGCTGGCAGCAACAAGTAGGCATCTATGTGTCACACATGCATGGTAATGGAAAGGGAAGAAAAAGATGTTTTCTCATGCCCTGAGAGAGTTCAGCCCTTCCCCACTGCCAGTGGAAATCTGTCTCGTCTTTTCAGCCTTCTCACTAAGACCATATCAGTACTCTACAAAGAGCTTCTAGGCCTTGTAGCATCTTGATCTCTCTTGTTCAGCAGCTGTCATCTTTGGGCACTGAGTGGCTTCTGGATCCCCAGACTGTCTTATGTGCAAGGAGGCATCGTGGACTCTCCCATGTATGATCCTGTAGATCGCCCCCACAGACTCATTCATCCTTGGTCCTGTAAGCCTACCTAATGCATCTCTTTGCGTTGTCATCCACACATTTTCTATTGATTCTGTTCATCTACCGAACCCTAATTAATGCATGTAAGTATAAACATGCATACATGTGAGCATTTATTTGTGAGCATGTATTTGTATAGGAAAAGGACTCAGAGAAACAAAACAAGTCCCAGAATAACAGGCAAAACAATAAGTTTTAATACAGCAGAAACTTAATCCTGTTTTCTGCCAAGCGCTGTGTTGGCACATAGAAGGTGTCTGAAATAAAATATGACTGCACTGATGGAACACAGATAATTTATGAGAGAACAGAAACATTATTGGGTCAGTAATATACCGAGATATTGCATCTTAAAAGAGTAAAGTTTTATTGTCCAATTAAAAAAAAAAACACTGTAAAAGCTAAGCAATGAATGCTTTGAGTCTTTAAATTGGGACTTTTATAGGTTGTGTAAGTTTCTTTGAAATTAGACTCCAGTAAAAGCTGTGTAAAATGAACATAACACTTAAAGAAGTGTTGCAAAGAGTTATTTTAACTTTAAGCTGTCTGTAGATTGGTGATGATTTCCTTGTTAAGCAATTGTTAGTATTTTAAGTGAAACTATTATCACTAGAAACTTCACAAGTGAATATAAACAGGGTATGGCCCCTAAAGACTGCTTCTTAAAAACCTGTCAATTGCTTTTTCTTTCCATTTTCTTCACTGAGTTGTGTCACCACTGATTTGTACCTCATATATTTCCTAGGCTCAAAAAAGGTAATAATTTTCTGATTTCCCTTCATTTGAAGGGTTATACTTAATATGTCAGGTGTTAACTAGATTGATTAACATTACCAACCTTGGCTTATAATTATTATAAAATGATCATAGAATCATTGAACCCTAGAATTGCAAAATGATCCTTCCTGATCATTTTCATTAGAAAAACTATTTAGGTTAATAAAAAATATGTATCAGAATAATACATAAGAAAGAAGGTATTTGATTCTAGTGAATGTATGAGTTCAAATTAATATTTGTCTATTGAAAACTAATAATAAAAAGATCATTTTGTGAATGATGCTGTGCCAGGGCAACAACTCTGTAAGCTCAGTAGTTTATCAAGCAGTTTATTTCTCACCCACAAAACCTGCTGCAGTTCTGAGTGTCTCCAAACATCTGTCCATGTGATTGTATTGTACTTCTACCACTTTGAGCTTTTGGTTTTGTTCCAGTAACTGTAGACAGCTCTATGATCCCTGAAGGAGAAAAAGAGGAATGAAAAAACTATAGCAAATCAATGCCTCAACGTGTGAGTGATATTTATCACTTCTACTATTAACCCACAGGCCAGAACTTGTCATTTAAGTCTGTATAACTACCAACGTATGTAGAATTATAATTCTCTCCTTTGTCTGGAAGGAAGAATGAGATGTGTCTTAGCAATAGAAATCGATTTCTACCACAGAGAAATTTAAGAATCAGTATTAGTGTGTCTTTAGATGGTGTTACCAGATATTGCCAATTTATCTTCCAAAGATAGTGTTAAATATTATAGCATCCAAGTACATTTTTCATATATGGGACAATATGTGTATCAAATGTCTTGATACTTTCAAATATGTATAGACATATCATGGCAGTCAATTTATGACTATTAAGTTTTCTTGATGGTTTTAAGAAGGTTTTGTTATAATTTAATAACAATAATTTTAATACATTAATTTAAAAACATTATCTTTAAACTATTTTTCCCAGTGAGACACAACTTTATATTTCCATATTAGTTTGTATTCCTGAATGAACTGTAATTTTGTAGACGTGAATTGCTTCTTCTTACGGAGCACTTTAGTTTATCATTCTGTTTCTCAACCCAAGAGATGAGTTGCCTACGAGGGGGTAACTGACTGAGATAATTCTCAAGGAACAATTAGCAAGATCTGTGGAAAGCATCAGTAAATTTTTTGCAAATAAAATACATTAAGGATATTACATCATAAAAAGATACCTGGGTGAAGGTGGTCCAACCAATAGACTGTCAACTTGACCTAAATACAAAGGAAGAAGGAAGGAAGATCGTTACAGCCTCTCGTCATTACACACTGCCTTGCTCTTGTCTTTGCGTGGCCAAGCTCCCCTGCAGATTTGTTCCACTCTTCAGGGCTACGCCATTGCCTTGGGACAAGTATCTGAGCCCCCACTTGAACTGACTGTTCTCCCCTCTCCAGAGGATGTTCTTCTGTCTCGCATCTGAGCACTCACTGGACCCTCCAGGCTTCCTCTGTACAAGTGGCTGTTTTGGACTCGTCTTTGGACTTGCAAGCTGTTTTAACAAATTCCCTTTTACGTATGACCAATATATTATGCAAATTAAATATTACTTATTAAAGCAATGTATTTTTGTATAAATTATTATCGACATTTTGTAAAAAGGTAATATGTCTTTTAATTGTAAAAAGGTTTATGTCTTTTTTGAATATTTAATAACATTAGTAAACACATTTTTATGAATTCAATAGTTTTTCAGTTAGTTTTAGTTTCCCAGATGAACAATTATTTCAACCTAAGGTAATGGTTCTTTTTTCACATTATTTTCCTCTTTCAGCTTTTATTTTATATCACATTAGCTTTATCTTTTATTAAAATATTAGCTAATAATAGATGTGTGATTTCTTTTTCTCTAGTTTTGGTAATTTGTCTGGTCAAATGAATCCAATTGTTGGCTTATTCAAACAAAGAAGACACTTTCTTACTGTTAGAATTGTAGATATTGAACTTGTTAAATATTTTTTCATTCATTATTCTGATTTCATTATTCTGATTTTTATTCCGGTTCTGATTTTTTATTATTCTGATATTTTCTTTTCTGAAAATTTAATATAATGAATTTTATAATGTTTTTCTAATATTCATTCTCTTATGTGTATTTTTTTGAGACAGGGTCACACTCTGTGGTCCAGGCTTGTCCAGGCTGGCCTTGGACTCATGGCAATCCTCCTGTCTCCGTCTCCCAAGTGCTGGGATTACAGGCGTGCGCCACTAGGCCCAGCTTATGTGGCGCTGGGGAATCCAACCTGGGAACTTAGCGCTTGCTAGGCAAGTGCTTTAACTGCTGAGCCACTCCTCCAGCCCATTATTCTCTTATATTTTTGCAATAAGTCCTGATTTTCTTCTATTGTTTGAATTGGTTAATTTACTAATATTATTATTGAGATTTGCCCCTGTCTGTATATTATAATCCTACACTTTGACTTTATAAAATAATTTGTACAGAATTTTTTTCATTGTAAAACTCTTGAGTAGCACAAAAACCAGATAATTATTTGACTTTTGAAGAAGTTGAAAAAATTTGCCTTGATAATACGTAGGAATTTTTTTTTTTGAGACAGGGTCTCAGTCTGTAGAATGTAGCACTTTTTTTTTTACAATGTTTTACTATATATATTCATTCGTTTTGGGGGAAGTTCTTTGCTGAATGTTAATTCTTGATGTATTTTTATAAAATTAGAGTTCTATCAATATTTTCAAATCAAATATATCACATATATTTCAATGTGATAGCTTTTTATTACTTAAATCTTTTCTATATTTTCATTTATTTATGTATTTATGTATCTATTTATTTATTTATTTATTGAGCTACAGGTTGCTCTGTGCTACAGGTTGCCCTGAACTCACTAGGTACCCTAGACTGGCCTTGAACTCATAGCAATTCTCCTATATCAGCCTCTCAAATGCTGAGATTATAAGCATGAGCCACCATGCCTGGTTTATGTGGTGCTGAGGTATCGAACTCAGCCTTGTTCTATTTATTTTTATGATTATAGACCATACAGAATAGTGGATATCATTTGTGCATTTTACACATAAGCACAACGTATCTTCATCACATTTCTTCTGTCATCACCCTCCCTTTCCAGTTCCTACCCCTGTTTCTGATCCTCATTTTATAAAAATTCCTTTCCTAGTTTCAAGTTGTCATTTCCCCCAGGATCCCAGATTACATTTATTATAAATTGTGTTTTCTCACTTCAAAATTACTGCTTTTCTTCACTTTTTTATCTACGCTTGGAACTGGGTGTCAAATTGACTCATCAAGTGTTTTTGCTTTGCTGGTGAATTTGTTAATTTTCTTATGGCAATAAGTTGGTTGAGTTACTACATCATATTTATTTACAATTTTATGTCTCCCGATCTTGTTGAAACTTGATGCTCTGGAAGAATCAGTTATCTTTGGAGTGCAAGTATCAATGTATTGGCTTAAAGATTCCTTCAATCCACAGAACCTTGCTGTTCACTGTTTGATTTTCTATTGAACAAAATCTTACCAATATCTTCATGAATTACTTCTCTCTCCCACTGACCTTTTAACTGGAGATGTTAATCCTTTGTTAAAAATCCACTTTTCTTCCTTTTTTCTTAGACGAAAAAAGAAGTAAAATGATGTGTTGTCTTACACTTGAGTCATATCTAGCATCACTGCTTCTTTCCTATCTTTTTAATGATCTTTCTTGTTTCTGTGGCTGCAAAAGAAATTAAGTGATTTTAATATCTTACCTAC
Organism: Ctenodactylus gundi; assembly: GCA_004027205.1. Classification (NCBI taxonomy): domain Eukaryota; kingdom Metazoa; phylum Chordata; class Mammalia; order Rodentia; family Ctenodactylidae; genus Ctenodactylus; species Ctenodactylus gundi. Next base: position 92,320 of record PVKB01004982.1, on the reverse strand, counting down.
CATATACAAGCTTATTCAAAGTATATTCTTTAAAAAAATACTTTAGAATTTTACATGTTTTATTTATTTTTCTGTTACCAAAGATCAAGTCCAGGGTCTTTGCTGTGAGCTGTAGCCTTAGCCCACTATTATTTTATTTTATAGTAATGATTTTGAGCCTTATTTGCTAAGTTATCCAGGCTGGGCTCAAATTTGTGAGCCTCCAAGATTAGCCTTAACTTATAGTGCTCAGATTATGAGCTGCACAGCTGGGCCCCACTTATTTTTTTATTTGTTTTTATTCCCATTTTAGGCATGAACTTTACACAGCAAGAAAATGAATAATGAAAAATAGGTCCATTGTTTGCTTTCATATTTCACTACTTCATTCAAATTTAGTGTAGTTATTTTTAATCAACTTTAATTAGATATAATTTGCATAAAATTAAAGGTACCCGTTTGAATGGCACAGATGGAAGAGCTCTGACAAAGTATACCACCTTCTGACCACTTACTCTCAAGATATAATTCTTGGAAGCTTTCCACAGTTCAATCATCCAAAAATGTTCCACACACAACTTTCGCCTGATTTTCTGTCCTCTCAAACATTTAAAGTCACTTTAGGTTCTAGGTAACCATGAACAATTTCTACAACTATATTAATTTAGCATTCCCTAGAGAAGAACACAAATGTGATTATATATTCTTATGAATAATTTACTTTCATTCATTTTAATGAATTTCATCCATGTTGCTGCATATAGTGACACTCTCTTCATTTATAATATACAAAATATTCCCTTATACAGGTACATCAAAATGTTTATTTATTCATTTATCTATCAATGGGCATTTGGTTCATTTCTATATTAGAATATTTGGATATACAGAATTATATGCTATATATTATGTATATTGTTATATGTTCTGAATAAAAATCTTTTTATTAAATACACATATTTTACTGTTTTCTCTTAAGTTGGAAAAGCTTTTAGTTTTCTATCATAATGTATTTTATAATTGTTGTTATTTTGATGAATTATAACTTATTACTTTTTTCTGGCATGCATTTTCTTTTAGAAGTTTATAACCCATTTTATAACCCATTTTATTATTCATTGTCTATTGCGAGTACTGAGTCCAAACTCTCGATTCTGTGTGAATATTCATTTATTGCATGTTCATTTTTTTCTCTCTCTCTTTTTAAGTATTGCTTCTTTTACTGAATTACTGTAGTGATTAAAAACATTCAAACATGTAGCTGTGACTCAAATTCTGGATTATTTTCTGTTCCTTGGACATATAAACCTGTACATTTGTGAAACTGATCATGTTTTAAATCTTCATGTACTTAGAGTAAACCTTAAAGTTCCTTTCATATTGCACAGGCACACTTAGTATCATTTTGCAGTTTGAGCAAACATTAGCTCCAAAAGACGCTTTTGTCCATGTGGTCTCATTTCTTCTGCTAAGCTTTCTGTGTTCTCACTTAAATCACATGTTCCTGAAGTAATATGAACACATGTTATCACAGTATCTTTAAGGGTCTTTGGAAGCCCAGCAGCTGGACCATTTTATAGTTGTTTGTTTTAGCTAATTTATTTTGAAATATGAGTCAGATTCTCCTACTTAATTTTTGCATACATAGAAACTTCTTTTTCATATGAGACAATAAAACTAGAACTTTGTAAAGATTTGTAGTTTACTTACTTCCTATGAAGAATTCTCATGTTTGGTCGTGGGAAGTTTTTAAGTGCTGAGTTTATCTTATCCTCTTGTAGCTTAGCATATACATCCATCCAGGGCAGATCTCTGAAAAATCTGAACTCTTTCTCAAAGTCCTCTAACTAGATGATACTAACTGAGGTTTTGATATGAATGTCTCTGAGAGCCCTCGTGTTAAAGAATTGGTCCCCACAGTGTCACTAATGGGAAACAACAGTAAAACCTTCGGATAGTAAGGCCTTGTGGAAGGTCCTCAGGTCACTTGGGTTATGGTCTTGAAAGGGACTGTGGGACTTGGCCCCTCCTTTCTCTTTGTTCTCTAGTTCCTGGCACTCACAGCGTTAAGCTGTCACACACAATGGCAGTTACGCGTGCTGCCATACTGAATGAACTGATCTGATCATCATTTGAAAGTGCCCCACCTGTGTGTCTAAATAGCCATCTTCTCTTTGTAAGGTTAAGTTATGATATTTTGTTATATGTATGGAAAGTCCATAGCCCAACTCTAAACTCTGTCTTTATGTTGTACTCTTAAGGGTTATAGATTTTGATTTAGATTTTGTTAGAGTTAGAATAGTTCATCCTCTAAAATATATTGCCTTCTCTTGATAGAAGCAATTTTTGGTATCTCAGCTGAAAGACTAGGTCTTGTGAGTGAGAGAGCTAACTTGTTTGTCTAATCCTGATTGTGTGAAAAGCCAATGCCCCCCAAGTCACTGGATTGGATGTACCCTGTCCTGCTCTCACCAGGGTAGCCTATATTTTGACAACCCTCAGCGCCCCCGACCTGCATGGATGCTGCTCAGCCTCAGACAAGTTCTCACGTGTGCCGCAACCGGAGCTGGGAGATGATCCTGCTGAGATCCCTCCTCTCTGCAGCTGCTCCAGCACTTCTCATGCATGTCTGCTGCTTCCCATCTCAGCATGACAGCTGTGTTACACGTGCCTTCAGGCTGCTTCCTGTGCCGCAGGCAATTAGCTTTCCCCACACAGAGAGCCGAGGCAATTGAAGCTTTTATCTCTTCAGTTTCCCTTCTCTCCTGGTTTCTCACATTATTCTCACTGTCTCTGTGACCTTGGCTTTTCTTCCCTGATCCCTAGGTTTCCAACCTAGAAAGTAAACTTGGAATATACATTTTGCCTTGTTTTCTACATTGATAAGACTTCAATGGGTTTGTATAGCAAAACTGTTTTTAATTTTATTTATTAATTTAGTTAGAGAGAAGGTCTCACGCTCTACTCCAAGCTGGCCTCAAATTCACAACAATCCTCCTGCCTCTGCCTCCTTGGTGTTGGGGTTACAGGCATGTATCATGAGGCCCGGTTTATGTGGTCCTGGGGAATTGAGTCCAGGGCCTTGTGCTTGCTTAACAAGTGCTTTAACCATTGAGCCATATTCTCAGATAACAATCTCTTCAACAACAACGTGACTACATAGGTCGAAATCATACTTTACAAGTTCTTGGAAGTTGTATCTACAGGCACTTTTAAATGTGTGAATTTTTCTATTAGCTATATCACTATGCAAAATTTAGGAAATTGTTCAGAAGATTTTACATCTAAGAGTCTAAGAGGCTAATTTACAAGTTATTCGAGTGTCATTACAAGGAAAAAACACAGAAATATCCCCATAATCATTGTGATTTGGTTTCATTTACCCAAGAGTATAATCATCAGAGGTTTTTTTTACACCTGGATTCATACCTGGCATTGGACTCACAGAAAAAAAAATGGATTATTCAAATTTAATACGTGTCAAGGTCAAGAAAGCATTCTATGGTGAAATCTCTTGTTCTAGTTTTTACTCCCAAGCCAAAAAGAGATAAAATTCTTTCTTAAAAAGTACTTCAATAAGAATCAATTAATTTTAAATCTAAAATGTCCACTACTATGTTTAAAATAAATAAATAAATATGTTCATTAAGTAAAAATAATGACATGATATAAATTATTTAGTGTGTTAAGGGTGGAAAATTGTTAGCTGTTTCTTGTGACATTCAATGATAAATTGTAAGTAGATTTTTAAAAGAAAGGTTAGAAAGATTGTGTTCCAGTTTTCCTGCTTTAAAAACTGTTAACTTTCAAGAAAACTGGCAGTTTAACATTTTGATCAATATCCTTTTTCTACATCACTTTCAATTGATCATAGTTACTAAGTAACATGATCACACTCCTCTGTTTCTCCTGAATTTAGTGTGCAAATTCCAATAGAGTTAAGGCTCAAGTGTGGAAATGTGGTAAAGCTCTCAAAAAAATAAATAAATCCTCTTAAGAAGCCATGAAAATTGTCCTTATCTCCCTTGGCAAAAGTTTAGAGCCCATTGTACTCTGTAATACAGATCAGTTCAAAATCTGGCTAAGCTGTAAAACACGCAGTAGATGAAAGAAATAGAGTAGACAGCCATAAACTGAGCCCTAGATAGAGAGTTGTCAGTCTGTGACAGAGCAGCAAAGGGAAGACAGAGGACGTGAGGCAGTTTTTCATTAAATGGTACTGGAAGAAATGGTTGCCAGCCTGCAAATACAGCCCCAGCAAAATAACAAAGGTAGAGCTATTTCAGGCTTCGCCAATGCCAACCTGCAACGGATCACTAACCTGAATGCAACCCCCAGAACAGTAAAACTCTTAGTAGATTTCCCAGTTAAAAATCTCATTCACTTTTGATATAGTGGTGGCCTTTCACAATATTGAAGGCATAATTCATGAAAATATAATGGATATGTGGTACTTTACTGAAGTTGGAAACTTCTGTTCTCTGAAAAGTAGTGACAAAAACCTAAGACAAGTCATAGATTGAGACAAAGTATATGAGAAAAGTATATCTGACAAAAAAGCATATCTGAAATGCACAAAGGAATGTTTGAATGCAACAACAATAAATTGAATGCTCTTTATTAAAAATGAGCAAAAAGTCTCAGCAGACACCTCATCAAAAACAAACTTTAAAATACAATAAATTATTTGATGTTAACCCATATAATTTAAAAAGATATATATATTAAAACCCACTAAGTATATTTAAATTTTTTTTCAAAACTGCCAAATTTATAAACAGCCAGGACATTGCTCAGCTGAGGAATAACAGGGAAGGTGGAACCTGATTCCCGGCTGAAAAGAAGTGACCTAGGCAACATGAAAGGAATGGAGGGACTTACATATCTGTCACTACGTGAAAGAAAATAATCTGAAATGGCTACCTTCTGTGTGACCTCAACTTTATGAAATTCTAGAAGAGATAAAAATTATAGAAGAAAACAAAAAATGTCACTAGTTACAGCAAAGTTCAGAGACGGAAGGGATGAAGGCAGATCCCAGAGATTTTAGGGTAGGGAAATTATCCTCTGTGATCCTCCAGGGGTGGATACTTGACGTGTCAGCAACCATAGAACAATCCCTGTTGCAGACTGTGAGTTTGGGTTACAATGACAATGTATCTGTAGGGATCTCCGTCCCGCGGGGACAGCCAGAACAGCTGAGGAGGGGTCGGACGACAGAGTACACACTGTGGGAACCTGTTTCAGAGAATGTGGTCCAATTTATTTAGGAAGTATAGGCTAGGATAATGTGGAGGTTACCTTGGGCCCATTAGCAAGGCCTTACTAGCAGGGTTGCCCAGGAGGAGGGAGTCTAGGAAGAAGGACGGGGCTTGCCAGCCCGCAGTTAGTCACTGGGCAAGACGGCAAGAGGTGTGCCTCTCCAACGCCATCTGTGAGCTAGCAGTGAAATATGCTTCCACAGGGTTGTCCCCAACTAGTGGTACAGAGGCTTCAACCCAACATGAATCTCCTGCATATATCAAAGTAGATTCTGTGGATTGTTGGGATATGTGTTTATGTTGGAGGAAAAGTAAGTCATGTGAAGGAACTCAGTATTTTCTACTCAGTTTTGTTATGAGCCTGAAACTTTCCAGGAAGCAATAATAATAGATATTGTTCAAAATACATAAAAATATACTGATAGCCACAAAAGATCTGATTTCGGCATAAATAATACAATATGACGTAAGTGACTGAGAATCTAAAATGAGTCAAAAAGGATAGTCTGACAGTAGGGACTAAGAATGTCCAATTAATCTTTAGATGCTTTTAATTGAAAATGTTGGTCAGCATTGAAGAAGATAATAGTTACGATGTGTGCTTGTCAGAGCATATGAGAAATTTATCACTCAGTGCTTGGTTCTATATTTTAATGGAATGTGCCAAGAGACTCACACCAGAGTATGAGAAAAAAATAAAGTTAATTTAAAAACCCTCTGCAGGGTTAATACTTGAGCATTGAACTACCACTAGAATAGCCTCTTTCATTGGGAAATATTAAAACACAAGCTTTATGATGAGATGAAAGCAATTCTAAAAATATTTTCAGAAAATTCATGTGGCAATAATATATTTTTCCATGCTTGATACACTGTTCAGTGACACAAAGGAAGTTCCACCAGGGGCAGCCCAGCATCATAAAGGCCTCTGCCAGGGGCACACCATGCCGTGTCTCACGCGAAGTTCCCTAGCCCTTTCAGTGGGCCACTCCCTCTCCAGGGACATTTCCTTGGCTACAGCTGTACTGAAACCCTAGCACGCACAGCCCTGAACTTCCAGGTTCATAAGATGAGGGATGAAATCACATGGGATAGGAGAAGGTTTATGGTGATATAAGTACCTGACATTTCCTGCCCAAAAATTTTGTTGGCCAGGATGTTGTAGTTCAAATACCATTAGGAGACAGCAGTGAGGTATCTTAGGTGCTCAGAACATCAACGGCATGCTCTGGTTGTGGCACAACAGTTGTTTTGTCATAAGCATCTGTCTCCACCATTATTATGAGCCAAAAAATTATATATTTTGTTGTGGTTAGGATCTGGAGTGTCCCCCAAAAGTCTCATGTATTTTAATGTTATGGATTGTCTATGGAGCCATGTAATGTTGGTGGATTGGGGTCTGGCCTGGAGGGGTGGATTGCAGTTGTTGGGAATTGGGGCATGTGAGTTAAGACTAAAGGCATGTGAGTTAAGACTAAAGGCTTGTGAGTTAAGGCTAAGGGTGGGTAGTGGTCACACCTTCGATACCCAGATGCAGGAGAGACTAAGACTGGGATTTGGACTAATCTCGATTAGTCTCACCTGTCTGCCTGTGTGTGATGTCCTGAGAAGCTGCCTCCACCTCTCTGCCTCTGCAGTGTACTTCAATTGCTGCCAGCCACCCATGAATGGACTGTGACCATCTGAAACTATGAGCTAAAATAAACCTTTCCTTTCCTAAACTTTTGTATGTCAGGTATTGAGTCACAGCAACAAAAAAGTAACTAAGACATATTTATTTTTAAAATAATTTAGCTTTGTACAGTAATTTCTATTCTTAATCCTTTCACTGAGGTCATAGTATCTTTTACAATTAAATTTTTCCAAAATTTTTCATTTTGTAATCATATAGCTTTAGTTATTCTCACAGCTGTAATAATATCATATTACCACTTCAAAGATGTCCTTAATCCATTTGTAAATAGAAGATAGAGGATCCAAGATCATTGACTTGTACTAATGCTTTTTCAGTTATCTTTAGGAAGTTGACTATTGCAAAAATGTTGTCTCTCTGATATGAGAAACCCAGACCACAGCTATCTTGTGGAACTTAAAATGTAAAACAAAGTGAACCAGGTGGGTAAGGTGGAAAGGGAGTGAAGGGTGGGTAGGAGGAGGGACAAAGGGAGAGTGGGAAAGTCATTGTCACCTCGACAAGATATGATTTGCACAAAATGCTCAACTTCATTGTAAACCTTAAATTTTGCGCTTATACATATCAATAAAATGGGGAAAATGTGTGAAAATTTTGTCTGGTGTTTTCTTTTTTCTTTATTCTAGGAGAAAGTGTTGTATCTGTGGGGGCGGGACTCTCAGGCATCTTGCCTATTTTCCCTTCATTGAAGTATGTTTCTTGGATGTTGGCCATGTGTGACCCCTTATCAGTCTTCAAAATCTGCTTTAGATTTTAATTTCCTGTACTTTTTCACGTGTCTTTCCTAAATTTTTGTACACAGAGGCAATGAAATCTTATCAGCCACCCACACACATGAGTTTTATATTTCAAAACAGAATTCTATTGTTCTGCAGAGTTGCAAGAAGAAAACAGCAGTAATAGGTAAAATTTTGAAGTTAAAAAATGAAAAAGACCTGAGTAAAGCATGGTTAGCACCAACTCAAGGACAGAGCAAAGGGGCAGTGGCTCAGACTGACATGCTACTTCAAGAAATGTTTCTTCAAGGCAGATGAGCAAACTAAGTTTATTTAATAAAATGATCAGCAAATGTGGTTTAAATTGTCCTTTTTGTACCATTTAATTAGACTTTTGGCAGATATAGTCTTTATTCAACTAAGTTATTGGCCCTGGATACAGAAGGCAGAAGTCCGTAAAGGTCAGACGAAGAAGTCATAAGAGCTAGACTTTACTTTTTGATGTTACACTGCAGAGGAGCAAACTGCAAGTTTACACAGAAATTCACAGACAGTTCTTTCTCAGGAAAGACTAATTTCATATCATTGCATCATAAACAGTTTGGTGGGGCTTTATTTGTGTTTCAATAAGCACACCCAGGAATGTTCAGCAACCTTTTGCCTCTTCTATTCAATAAATTATTCATCCTCCAATATTGTATCTATAAAATAAAAAAAAAAAACTCAATCAGAAGCAATTGTTTTTATTAGGCTTGGAAGGAAGTAAGGAGAAGATTATTTTTTCACCTGCCCCCAGACATTCTCACACTGTGGCACTAATCAGACTGGCCCCAGTGTCCTGACAGACTACTGCTCAATGTTTTTCTTTTACCCCAATAAAAGTTTTATTCCAAATAGTGCCTATTGAATAATAGATCTTCTGAGTAAAACTGTCTACGCTGATTCCAAGGCGATTATTTCAATGCTGTGGCTGCCTCTTAACGTCCATTATGTGGGGGGTTTTATTGGCATGAGGTTGACATGCTCTGTTTTTTTAGGCTATCTCTATCCGTTGGACATTACTTTTCACATTAGAATACATGTCACTGGATCTGAAACAGATGCAAAACCCTAACACTTTGAAGAGCTACCGTTGCCCAGAAGTTTATTAATGAGTTCCTCCTCTGACTTTCTAATGTGTTTGACCCCCTCTGGGAAAAGACTACCTGTGTCTCCTTCTTTAGTTTGTGATCACGACGTTATGTGAGAAGAGAAATGGGGCTGGAGGAATGGCACAGGGGTTAAAGCACTTGCCTAGTGAGCACAAGGCCCTGAGATTGATTCGCTAGCACTACATAAATCTAGGCGTGATGGTACACACTCCTGTAACCCCAGCACTTGGGAGACTGAGGCAGGAGGATTGCCATGAATCCAAGGACAGCCTGGGCTACATAGTGAGTTCAGGACAAGGCTTGGATATGTAAAGTGAGACCCTGCTTCAAAAAAGAAGAGAGACATGTAATGGAATAACTTTATTAATATTACATTTGAAGGTTAAATCTGAATGCTGTAACATGCAGGTTTTCAGATTCTAGCTTCTTCAAACTTGGTTGGCAGGACTAGGTTTCCTGGGAGGACAGTAAGTCAATCAGTGAACACTAACAACACAAATATCTTATAAGAATGTGTATATTCAGCATTGTGGAAACCATAGTCATAGAAGAGACAATCACTCTCTCACTTGAGATATATGAATAGGAAACAAATTGAAAGTGAGATAAAGTGTATGATTAGAAATGATAAACATAGAAAATAGATTTGAATAGAAAATGGTACAGGTGAAAGTAACCAGATGAGCTTTCCTGTGAATAATAGACATCTCAGAACCTCCACGGGCTTTGTATACCGGAAGATTATGGGGATGTGTGGAAGGAGCAGCAGCCTTGAGCAGAAAGTTAAGTAGCTTTGACTGTGGGAGAACAGAGGAGATTATTGAGACTTTCTGCCATAAATGAATTTAAAATGTGAGGATAGGAGTAAGATCATAGAGGCCCTTTAATTAATATGGAGATGGCACAGTTACGACACAATTGAATTAAAGTTTAATAGAATAGGGTAAAAAGATCACTGGTCTACCAGTAAAAAGACTGATATCTTATGATGATTGCATGATTTTTTTTTTTGGGGGGGAAGGGTTTTTTTGAGATGGATGTCATGATATAGTCCAGGATGGCCTTGAACTCACTATGTAGCTCAAGCTGGTCTTGAGCTTGTGACCTTCTTGCCAAAGGCTCCCTAGGGCTAACAATTCAGACATGCACCACATTACTTTTTATGATTTTGCTAATAATTCATAATATGATACTAAAAATGTATATTTATTTTTCAGTATTTAAATTTTTAGTAAAATGAGGGAACTTAAAATAGTTATAACACACACATATAAAAATAATTAGGGGTAGCTATCTAACTGCACTAAATAAAAAGGGTATTTTCTAAACAAATTACCTTTCTTTAGAAACAGAGGCTATGGCTGAACTTTATTGGTTTTATTTTAACACTGTGATTGCAAATTGATTTGTTCATAGGATAACTTTCATACTTTCTATCTCAGTTTATATCTCTGACTCAAAGTAATTTACCTCAAATAGTTTCATCTATGATTTGAATCTAAATTTTAATTCATCTATTAAAAAGTAGTGACTAGTTTGGAACAGAATTGTGTTATATTCTGGTAAATAATAATAAAAAAAGTTACAGGTATTTTTTAGCCCAAAGTGTGCATGAGGAAGGTAGGCAAACTTAGAAACACAAATAATATATTTGAATAAGATTAAAGTTCAAAAAAAAACCTTGCAATGTGAAAAATATTAAAATTAGGAAAGTGCACCAAAATAACTGTCAGGGTCCTGCAACTGACACTACGCTGGAGTAGTCTCTGTAAAGAGTGATTAGGAGAAGTCTTCTGAGTAGAAACATTTGAAAGGAGACCGAAATATCGAGATCAGTCACCACAGGAAGTACCAAGAAGGCCAGGTTGATAGGTAGACAGCATGAAGACCCACATGGGACTCACCCAAACACGTATCATCAATCGAGAGGTAGCGACAACTCCGCTGATGTATTAGAATTCTCAGCCTCAGAGCAGGCAAAGCAGTGAACAGTGAGACCATTACTGTGCATCACTGAAAGTTCTGAAGCTGGGGAGGCTGAAAGGTCGGCATGGTATATGAGAGCAAGTTGTTGGGCTTTGAGCTCCTTGCTGTGGCCCAGGCCAGCTTGAGGGTTTCTCTTCTTAGCCTTCTGAACCACATTTACTACCTACTTGCAGTAATGTAAAATGGCCACCAGGGTCTCTTGCTTTATAGCTTCTTTAAGAGATATTGATCCTTTTTTTATTCTTAATGGTGAATATAGACTTTATTTGAACTTTTACCACATTTGATAGCTGTTTCAACTTTGCCATTAGTATGGTGGTGTGTTAGTTACTTTCTCATCACTGTGGCTCAATACCCAACAAACACCCACAACTTAGGGAAGAAAGATTTGTCTTATCTTACAATTTCAGAGGGTCACAGTCCACTCAAAGGTGGGCAGCTGGAAAAAGATGGCAGCACATGGCAGGTCTGGAGCAGGGGCGGGGCCAGAGCTAGAGCTCCAGGGGCAGAGATCCTCACAGCGTGGTGGCACAGAGAGAGAGAGACTGGGAGGGAAGGGTGGAACCAGAACACACCCCTTCAGTTCAAGCCCCCGCCCCTTCCAGCCAGGCCCCACCTCCCAAACCCACACAGTATCCATAGGAACGTAGGCTTTTGGAGGACACACTAGATCCAAACCACCACATTCTGCACCTGGCCCCCAAAAGGCTCTTGGCCACCTCCTTAGGCAAAATGTAATTATTCCTTTTCTAAGAGTTGTTAAAGTTTTGAAAGTTTCAGCATTGTTAAAACCCAAGTCAAAGTCTCCTCTGAGACTCAAGGCAAATTCAATTGTGAGCTCCTGTTAAGAGCAAAGACCTAAACACTTCCAACATACAATGACACAGGGTAAACATTCTCATTCCCTAAAGGAGGAGGAATAGGAAGATAAAAGGAAACAAGACCAAAACAATTCCTAAGCCCAGAAGGGAAAGGGTTGGATCCTATAGTCCCAGATAGAGCACCTGCCAAAATGCGCATTCCAAAGGGCTTGAGCGGCCCGTCCCTACAGCATAATTGCTAAATGTAATTAGTCCTTTTCCCAGAGGTGCTAAAGTTCCCATAGTTTCAGCACCGCTTCCATCTTCTCTATCCGCTCACTGCGGCAGCTTTTCTCTGTGGATCATACATGCTGCTGGCTTCTCCAAATTTCTCCATTCTCCATCACACCTTAGGCTTCTCCTTTATAACTTCACATATTGCCCCCCTCCCCCTCCCCCGGGGGCATACTGCCTGGCCTCCAAGGCTTTTCTCTGAAATCCAGGCTGAAGCCTCTGTGAACCCACAAATCCAACACTCTGTAAGCCTCTAAAGCCAGGACTGCATGAACATTGTCAAGGTCTGCCACTGGCTTGAACAGTAGTCTGGTCCCCTTTGGACAAATGCTGTAGAAGTCTCTGAATTCTTAGATGGTGAAACTGTAGGCCACTGAACTTTAAAAGACATTTTCTTTTTTTTTCTTTTCTTTTCTTTTTCTTTTTCTTTTTTTTTTTGGGGGGGGGGCTGTGAAATACAGTTCTCAGAGCAAAGTCCTTTGCCTCTGCTCACTCCAGCTGGTGGAGGGTGGGGTCCTGTTGACTCTGGAAATGCCCTCCAAGCATCTTTCCTGTAGCCCTGATCACACTTCTTTTCAATTCTAATTTTTTAACTTCCCTGTGTTTGTTGGCCCCACCACTGCAGGCCATTTTGGCTTGGAACTGGGAGCCTTCTATATCATTTTTCTGTGTCATTTTTTCCCCTATTTCACCATAGAGCTGGCTAAAAGCTGCAAACAGCAGCCATGTAAGAGTTTGAATATCAGGCTGCTTTGAGATTTCCTCCATCCGAGTAAGCAGTCCACTGTCCTTAATCTCAATTTCAGGCAGTTTCTGGACAAGGGCAAAATGCTGACAAACCTTTTGCCAGAGCATAGCACAGGTAGTTTTTAGGCCACTTGCCAATATAATCCTCTTTCCTATTTGAAACTTCTTGAGCCTGGCCTTTCCAGTCTACACTTTTATCGGCATTCTGGTCTTCTGGGCTTTGACCAGAATCTCCCACCAAGCTCTGCTCAGAGCTCTCCAAGGCTTCTCCAGCTGGCATCCTCAAACCTTTCCGAATTCTTCCTGCAGATCAGTTTGAAAGGCTTCCATACCACATGGTCAGGTAAAGCACAACAATCCCACTTCTCTGGTACCAGTCTCTGCCTTCGCTACTTTCTCTTCTCGGTGACATCCACAACCTAGAGAGGAACGATTTACTTTACCTTACAGTTTCAGAAGGCCACAGTCCACTCACAGGTGGGTGAGGAAAGCACATGGCGGGGCGGTCAGGGGCAGGGCCCGGGCCAGAGCTCCAGTGGCAGAGATCCTCACAACATGGTGCTACAGATAGACTTGGGGAAGAAAGGCAGATTTACCACATGCCCATCCCTCAAAGTCAATCCCCAAGCACCCACCCCTTCCAGCCAGGCCCCACCACCCAAACCTACACAGTATCCATGGAAACATGAGGCTTTTAGGGGACACTCTAGATCCAAACCACCACAGATGGGATAAAGCAAATTTGACTCAAATAGTGCTATCATCGATATCGCCTCTACTTAGCCCCATTGCTTGGGCTGAAACAGAGAAAAGGATAGATACCCTAAAAGTGAATGAAAACTGTTGCAAAATGGTAGTAGATGTTTACATACGGAAAGGATCAGATTCATTAAAGATGAAATGGACATAAAAGGGTTAAGGACAAAAGTGTCATTGTTTAATTCATATTTTCAAGTTAATTTTATTGATTTCAGTCTGAGCGATAGATTGCTGAAAAGTGTAACTCCTCTGCCATGAATTCCCATCTGGCATACTTTTCTCCTGCCAATTGAACAGAGATCACAATGGCCCTGATTCCTGAGCATGTGGCTCCTGACACGCAAACTATGTGGAAAATGTGATTCTGAGATCAGTCCCTCCCAAGATTAGCGGTGAGTTTGGGATAGATTGTTTTTTGTTGTTGTTAGTGTTGTTGTTTGTTGTTTATACATTATGAGCCATGAGGCTGGATCAGAAAGAAAAGTTTACTAGAATAAAAAAAAAATTGCTCTTTCTGGTGGGTCACCAAGCACTGAGAAAACAACATGCACAAGATTTAGGTGTTCTGCGTCCCAAACCACAATTCAGGTTGTTTAGATTCTCCGTCTTTCCCTGTCTGCAAGTAGGAAATTCAAGCGAAATGGTTGGCCAGTTAGCCTCTTTAACCCCCTATGTGCCCAAACACAGGGATTATGGGAAAATTAAGGCTACTAGAGCGTTTATCATAAAAATGAGCACAGGATAAGCAATTAACAAATAGTTCCCATCATTATTAATTGTAATTAACATACCTGTATTTAATGATTCCTAAAGTCTCTTTTATAGTAGAAGTCATGAATTCTTCATTATTGTTTTTCTTTGCCACAGTATTATTTTTGCAAAACACTGCAGATAACTTCTAATAAGCTGAAAGTAAATATTCTGTGAAATTATTATAAACTTAGAGTGCACTGGACAATGTTGAATAGTTCTTCAAACATCTGTCATGAAATCGGCTGTAACTTCCACTTTGTCGTAGTGTCCTTTCATAACCCATAAGCCCTGACTTCAATATAAAACAGTGCACACTACAGAAATATTGAATTCATATTACATAAAGTGAGATTGTGTAATCATCCACTTTTTAAAAATCCACTTTTCAATCAGCCTGACCCTGTGCAAGCTGTGAGATTTTGAATAAATTACTTAGCTGCTTTGTCTATTAGTAGCCTTATCTATAATAAAAATGAAATTAGGAAGATAGATGACTAATATTATCTTCCTTGTAGGACCGATATGAGGATTACAAGTGTTTTTAAGATTACTAACGCGGTATAGAGATTCAACAAATGATATGTGTTGGTGCAATTAATTGAAGAGTTGTAAGTACATAAGAAATGATATATTCCCCAAAGGATATTTCAGTCTAGATAGGAAACTAGAACATATGCTCCCCTCTCTCCTGCATCACTGAGTTGAACTTCTGACATCACTCAGACCATTGGAGTACAGCCAACGTTAAGAACTATTAGAAAATAAGTAACTCCGTGCTTTGAGTGGGTCGTTAGTACCTGTAGCTACCAAGTAAGAGGAACACTGTAGTGACGTCCTCTGCCTAGTGAGCATCATCTCTGGGGAATTCAGAGTAATTTGCAGATGGAAAATTAAATGATGCATTTGAGGCTAAAATTGAATTCCAAATAATTGTCAGAGAACAAAAATTTAATTGAACCAGACATTCTAATCAGGTATAAATCAAAGCATGTTCATGCTGAATTATGAGGAAAACAACCAATATGGGCAAGGACTGCCATTTTCATTCCATAAGAGCCTCTAAGTCGTGCACTTCTATATTTTCTCATTGTAAGAATGTGCAAGTGGGAGAAACATGCTAAAAGGTAGAGTCTCTGCTGTGATTATTTGTGTAAATTTTGGAAATGTAATTTCCCTTCTTTGAGCCTGACTCTTCATATGCTATCATTCCTCTTTTACTAAATAGCAAATTTTATAATTTTAATCAGATCTCTAAGTTCCATCTTGGGCTGGGGGCATAGGTCAGCAATTTAGTGCTTGCCCAGCAAGGGCAAGGTCCTGCGTTCAATTCCCCAGCACCACATGAGCCAGGTGTGCTGGCATATGCCTGTTGCCTCAGAATTTAGGAGGCTGAGACAGGAAGATTGCTCTAAGTTTGAGGCCAGCATAGGCTATATAGTAACGTTTATGACCATCCTGGACAACAAATGAATGCATTGTCTCAAAAGAAAAAGAAAGAAAGAAAGAAAGAAAGAAAGAAAGAAAGAAAGAAAGAAAGAATATAGGAAGGAAGGAAGGACAAATTTTGTCTAGTTTACACCTTTAATGGATTTAGTTATTTTGATATAAATGGAAATTATGATCAAAATGAAGATAGAGCTTGAAAAAAAGTTGTCTTTTTTCTTCAAAATAATTATTTTGGTTTTCATTTAACTTATATTAAGTAGGACATAGAAGTTTTATGCAGTGGTGGTGTTACTGTGGGATGTTAAGGATGCCCTTGATTCTGAACTTCAGGAAGAAATGGCTGATTATGTGGGGCCTCTTTCACCGTCTTGAATGAGACAAACCAATATCCAGCTAAACATTGTGGAAATGATGTTTGTTCAAGCCCCAGAGGGTAAAGTTTATTGAGTGTCCGGAAAGAGTTGTCTTATCCCACTCTTTGCCTCACTTACCTGCATGTCAGAAAGCAGGAAACATTGGCATCTTCACAGCTGCTGTTGGTCATGCTCACGGGCAAGCTACACCACATTATCTCTATTATTGTTACCAATAATCTATTAATGTTTGTTTTCAACTGGGCGCATGATTCCTAAGGGACATTATTCAGTGTTATGGAAAAACACTCTGTGACTTACTGTAGTTCTTCCCACTAAAACCATGGGAATTCCAAGAATTCTTCAAATATGAGGTCAGCACAACACAAAGCTGCCATCCATTCACTTCTGAGGCATTACCACAGATATCAGAACTCAAATGGCAGCTGTGGGCAAATACACATAACTAAGTTTAGATAAGGTGGAAATGCAACTGCCAACCTACAGGCATGTGGTGTTATCGTAGAATAGGTAATTGCTTTCAATTATTAGAAAGCTTTCTGTAGTGCCATGATTCATTTGCAAAGTTTTTCCATTTATTTTTCTCATTATGCTTATACTCACTCTCAGAACTAATTCAGAGAAAGAAAAGTACAAAGAGAAAAAAGAGAGAGGACAGAGAAATAGATGATAGATAGACAGATAGATAGATATTAGAAATGCACCCAAAGAATAAGATATTGAAAACAGTAGCACATTGCCAAGTTCCTTCCCTGGATTTGGTAACACACATTTTGCTTTATTTAGTTCAATTTTACTGAACATCTGTTGGGTTGACTCACTCTGGTAATGATATATGTTGCCTTTGCCACTTCAATTTTATCTTCCTCTTCAAAGAGCACTGCAGAAAAATATGGTGATTCCAAAGACTGTAACATGCTTGTATTTTAAGTTTTTTTATAGCTTCTCCTTTCAGGAAGTTATTTTTTTTCTGACAAATATTTCAGTCTTTGACAGTGTGAATGAAACTGATAAAATGCCCGAGTTCTCAGAAAACCCTGAGAAGTTTCTGCATCATAACCCTAATGGAACTCACTCTTAGGTAATAATCCATTGGCATTCCTTTTACCATACATATTTTAAGGCTCATTGAATTACATAGTGAGTTATTTCCCTTCAGTTACATACAATTCATGTTTTTTTTTTCATGTTTTCATGCCTGCGGATGTATATAGACAATTAACTTATTTTACAACAGGTCAATAGTCTTTCTCCCCTGGACAAACAAACAAAAAACATGCCCACCATTAGGTCCAATCAATGTTGTAATTATTTTCGCATCTAGGTGACAATTAAAAAATGCAAATAGAATAACAATAAAACAAGTATTGAAAAGATAATTTGCTATTCTTAATAATAGGGATGCTTTGCATTTTTTGATTCCTTTTGCACTTTGGCATTCAATTTTTAATTTTTTATTATTTTCCCCATTTTATTAATGCGCATAAGTACAAAATTAAAAGTTTATATTGATTTTGAGCATTTTGTGCACATACAAATCTTGGCAAGGTTTTAAGACCTTCCCTTCTCTCCTCTTGGCCCTCCCCCAAAACCCTACCCACAGTTTCCATTATTTTCTACATTAAGTTCCATGAGGTAATTGTGATCTGGTTTTCTCATATCAGAGAAACTATTCGATATTTCACCTTCTGCTTCTGACTCACTCCACTAAGCATGATGGTCTCAAGTTGCCTCCATTTACCAACAAGAGCCTCCAAACTATCTGTCTTTATAGATGCATAGAATTCCATTGTGTATAAATATCACAGTTTGTGTATCCATTGGTCTGGTGATGGATATTTTTGTGTCTTCTACATTTTTGCTGTTGTTAGTTGTGCTGCTACGAACATGGGTGTACATGTATCTCTGTTATGTGTTGTTTTGAACTCTTTTGGAAGAGGTATCTCTGGGTCTAAGGGGATATTTATTTCCAATCTTTTGAGATACTTCCAGAATGCTTTCCATAGTGGTTGTACCAATTTACATTCCCACCAACAGTGCATGGGATCATGTCAAATTAAAAGTTTCTGCACAGCAAAGAAAATTATCAGCACTGTAAAAAAAAAAGAACAGACAGACTGGGGAAAAATATTCACCACCAACATCTCAGATAGGAGGCTCATAACCAGAATATACAGGGAAATGAAGAAAAATAAGCCCCTGCCCCCAAATCAAAGACCTTATTGAAAAATGGGCAAACAAAATGAAGAGGTAGTTCACTGATGAAGAGGTTCAAATGGCCAATGAATACATGAAAAGAAGTTCAACATTCTTAGCCATAAGAGAAATGCAAATCAAACCATCACTAAGATACCATCTAACTCCAGAGAGATTGGCCTATATCAAAGAGCAACCAGTTCTGGTGAGGCTTGAGGAAAAGGGAACACTTCAGCATTTTATTTTTGACCCAGACAATATACAAAAAGATGTGGAAGACTATGACTTCAAATTTAATATTTTATGATCCATGCCCATTGGTAAAAATATAAACAAAACTAAATTAGTATTGGAGAAAGTTTGGTAAGGAATATTCCATGTTACACTCGTGATTTCTAGTTTTGCTGTGGTAAGTTGATTTTCCTAGGCTTAAAATTCAATATCATATCTACTAGATGGTCATGTATGGGATGTACTCTTTCAAGAAACTGCCATTTGTTTCTGATTGATCTCAATCTCACTTGCTTCTAATTGCACCGACTAGTCCAGTCCTTCTGGGAACTGACACAGTTCTAGTCACAAATGTAGCTGTCCCCAGGAAGCTCTGTATCTCGTCACTATTAGGAGTTACCACTGACAAAAGTGTCTTGGTTTTAATATTTTCTGAAATATTCTCATCTTCTTCACGCACCCAGCCTTACTTCAGGATTCTGAACTCTAGACTATTACTATGTGCTCTAAAGCATGTATCCACTGTCACATCATGTCAGTTCTTCATGTTGGCTACATCATATGTAGAAAATTATTGTGATCCTTATATGTGTAAAATAATTAAAGATACTTCCCATAATTCTCTGTGGCCTCTTAAATAAATTTAAAATCCACTCATGTAAGTAAGAAAGAGTGAAAAGTTTCTGCTGAAGTGCCTTTGATTCAAACCATTCTTTATGGCTCTACAACAGGTACTTCTTTGTCGAAATTTTACTGTATATAGAAGACCACATCAAAAGTTTTAGTTAGTTATTTATTCTGTATGCTATTCCTTGACTTCATCTGGAAATTTGTCTCTTCTTTTGTAGGACCATCCAGGACCACAGAGTGAGACCCTGTCTCAAAAAAAGCAAAATCTCTCTTAGTGATGAAAGAATGCACAAATAAATTAATGAATGAGTTTTGATGCACAAGATTTTTAGACTCTCTTTTATCTCTAACATTTTACAATCACTATGCGACTTAGTTACACAAAAGAAACCAAAATCATAAATGCATAATCAATGTGTCTGCAACAGGTATAATTTCAATAATATAACAACCATAATGATACAATATATTGAACACAAATGCTTTCTCATTTTAACCTCATTAAATTCCTTTTTTTTTTTTGGTGGTGAGGGAAATGAATCTGTACCCAGGCACCCATATATATATATATAAAGTTCATTCCCTATCACTTGTTATAATGCTGGCCACTCGTAAAAAGTCTTCACAGGAAGAATTGATATCTCTCTTATTTTACCAAACTTAACGATGGATCGGTTGGCTTGGACTGCCCACACTGAAATTATCTAAAATACCATTTAAAAATACAGATTGTTGTGCCCTCTCCATGTCTACTGAGTCACTTTTGGAGGAAATGAAACCTTTTGATCTGCATATGTACACTCTTTGAGACAGAATCTCCTTTGCAGTAAGAACAGATCCTGAACTCACTATGTAGCCCAGGCTGGCCTTGAATTCAACATGCTTGCCTCAACCTCCTGAGTGTCCAGGTTGCAGGCGCGCACCACCGCCCTGTCTAGCTAAGTTTTATGTGGTGCTAAGGGAGAAAAATCAGGGCCTTTCACATGCCATGCAAGTGCCCTAGCCACTGGGATAAATCTCAGATCATGTACTGGTATCATATGTAATTAATATTAATGCTTGACAACTATTGTAATAGACTATTCTGGTTCATTGATTTATTCAGATTGTGTACACAAGTCTAAATTCCCCTCGCTCATCGATGACCAGCCTCATGGTTGACAGGGACAGATGTGAAACGGATGAGATTGAGAGACCAGACAACTGAGAGCTTAAGCGTACGTACAGAACCCTGAAGGAAGGGACGGGCTAATGCTCTCACGCTGAGCTATATCTCCAGCCCTTTTCTTATTTTTAGACTGGTCTTATGCAGGCTTGCTTCAAAGTTGTGATCCTCCTGTTTTTCAGAGCACTGGGATTACAGTTACGTGCCGTCACACTTGGCTAAATATTTCTCTTTAATTACTTCACAGTATAAAAAGATTCCCTTTGCAATACTGCAGTACTCCAAAGATATGGAGAAAATATTAAAATTTAAAACCCCTGTCTGGTTCACCTCTAGTTCCCCTTTTACTCACAAATCACAAACATGACTTTAGTAGCCACATTTTTCTTCTCTGGAGAGATTGCATCCTCCACAATGTATTCACGGTTCTGCATGTTGTTCTGCTAGGAGAACAGCTTGAATGCTCCCAATTTAAATAGTCCATTTCTATTTCTGCAAAATAATGCACTCCTTTCTTAGAAGCAGTACTTATGAGCACAGGCTTTTATAAAATAAATAGAGGAGACTAGTGCTTAATTGTGACTTAAACCTCTACATAACTTTCTTCAGTTGTAAGTATAATACTTACACAATAGATCACTTTAGAGAGACATACAGGATTATTTCTCGAGTGTAAAGTTAAATAGTATAGACTGAGTCCTTACTTTACATAAAATCCTCAAAGGTATTGAAGATGCATTGTGTGTGCACAGAAATTAAATTTTCTTTTGCAGAGAAGAACTCACTACCTTAACTTCATGAAGGGGAGCCTCAAAAAAAGTCTTGGTCAAGAAAACATAGCATAAAGCTGAAACTTTGTATACATTTCAACTTTAATATTTTCTTTATTTAAATACATCTAGATTTTATGTAACTATTTAATATGTAGCTATTGTTTCTGCTTGTGAGGATAAATTTTATATTTAAAAGACAATACTGCATTTATATTAAGGTGGTATTCATAGAAGCTGTTAAAAGAAAAATACCAGAGATTAAAAAACATTTA
The DNA here is from genome assembly GCA_004027205.1 of Ctenodactylus gundi. Taxonomy (NCBI): domain Eukaryota; kingdom Metazoa; phylum Chordata; class Mammalia; order Rodentia; family Ctenodactylidae; genus Ctenodactylus; species Ctenodactylus gundi. Next base: position 71,094 of record PVKB01004982.1, on the reverse strand, counting down.
AAGACACATATAATAATTAAAAATACTGATTGTACTCTCAGGCGATCAGAATAAATGTTCCAGAGTAGCACTGAGTTATAAAAGCAGATGTAGAAAAAAGTGGGCTTCACTTGAATCCTACTTGCGTATCTTGTGTTCTTGGTCTCATAGAGGAACACGTTATCATCTGTAAAATGGAGAAAACAAATCCAACCCAATGAATGTGAAAGGGTGAGAGAAACACTAACCATATTCTTTTGCTATGTGTATAATAAAATACACGGAAACTATCTCTTCTGATGAAAAATCACATAACATATGGAGAGGAGGATTTAGTGTGAAAAGTAGACAGAGTGTGGACAGGAAATTCTCTGAAGAAGAAAGATGAAAAAGGGAAAATGCATGGGAGTATTTTCCTCTCTAGTTAGTACCACAGAAATTCAAATTAAACCAACAGTTACAAACCAATGTTACTCAAACTATTGACAATAGTACTGTCACTAATGAAAATAACATAAAATTGTTAAGGCAGGGAAAATTGTCAATGAAGATAATAATGTGAAATTGCATTGAATGCTGAACAAAATTTGAACAATTCTTAGAATTCCTTAGTATTTGATTATTCTATACTGATGAATAGCCACTTTAAGAAGCACTTTGAAAGTATCTAATAATAGAGCAAATAACTTGAATAGCAATAATTCTACTTCTAGGTTCTCAAAGTGTGTTTATGAGACGAGAAGAATAAACAGTATCAATGAATTAATAGAAACACCAATTTAGAGCCAAACTCTTTTGTTATACACATTTAAGAATGGGGGCCCATATAGGTTTAGGAGGCCCTCTACATGATTCTAACTCATGCTAGAGTGTGAAAACCATTGGCTAAGAAGTGATACATACAGAAACATGGTAATGACATCATTGCTTGAATAAGACAAAATTTAAATAAAAATAGAAAAAACCCTGAATTACTACAGGTAGAAAATCATCGACTGAAAAGAAATAAAGGGAAAACAAAGTGGTCAACATATAGTAAGTACATGCACCAATTCCTCAAGTTGAATGTTATTTTCATGTGTCACAAATATATACTTATTAAAGAATAATTTGGAGAAAAAGAAAATCAATATATAAATAGTACAGAAGCCTTCTAATAAAATGTTATATAACATTTAGAAAGACTAAAATAAATCTTTAAGCAAATGTGAGGTATTATAAGAAAAAGGTAAAATAAGCCATGAGTATTGGTCAATTTTTCCATTGCTAGAATAAAAGAACTAAATTTTCAATTTAAGGAAGAGAGGTTTAATTTAGCTCATGATTCTGGAGATATCAGTCCATGACTGACTGGCTTCCAAGCGGAAACATTGTGGCAAAATTGCACTGTACAGCAAAGCCGCTCCATTCTGGAAGCAAAGCACACAGGAAAAGTAACAGAGAGAAATGTAGCTTGTAAACCCATCACTCCATGCACGTAGTGACTCCCCTCCTCCACCTGAGCCCGTCTTCTGACAGCACATTCAGTCATAAGCACCAGTCAATACACTTACTTCACTGATGAGCATACTGCCTTTGTGAAACAACTGCTAGCTGTCATTAACCTAGCTAAGTTGACTGTTAAGATTAAGTGGCTAGAAAGATGTATTACACAAATTTCATAAAGTTATATATGAATTGTAAGTATCACACAAAAATATGTTTACGAGCTGTATTTATATAATTAACTGCATTAACAATAGACTATGTGAGTATGTCTGAAGTGATCTGTGTTGCTAGTTTTTGGGATACAATAATGGGACGATAAGAGATGGCATTTTATTCCACGCACACAAACAAAGGTAAATATAGTTATTAAAACACATTAGTGAGAATATAATAAAATAATAATTGAAATAAAGAAAATCTGTTATACTATGTTCTAGTGTTTCTATATTTTTGCTATCAGATTTTAATGAAAATATTTTGAGTAGTAATCTCAAAGAACATATGGAGCAGGTGTGAAAAAGCTACTAAAATAATGTTATTAGGCTTGTTTCTGCTTTGGGCAAATAGCAGAAGCCAGCCCAACAACAGGCTCAATGTTTTCATTGAATTCACTCAGAAATCATTCATGAACCATGGAAAGCATGGACCTCAGAAGTGCCCCACAAGGAAGGAGAGGCTAAAGCACTTATTCTCTGAAGCCCGTCCCTGCTGTTTCAACATTATTCATGAAAAATTTAACTTCCACACAATTCTAGACTATGTCTGCTCAAAGGCTGAATCTTACTTTAGAGAAAGTGCCAGAGCAGAAAAGCAGAGAGAATCTGATTTGCGTCTCATGATGAGATGGAATGATTTAGAACTGTCTACTCCAGTAGTGCAAGCTTAAGAAATCTGATCTGTTGGGACTCAGAGCTACAAAGAATTTAGCAGCTTTTCAGAATCTATAAAGTTTAATATGTGTAGTATCAGAAATAGAGATCTTTTTCTTTCATTTTCTTAAATTTAAAATTAGCTTGATTTAAAATATATGATACGTCAATAATTTTATTTTATATAGCTAAAATCCGCATTGGACAATTTTCTATTTTCTAGAATTCCCACTAGATGACATTATTATGATTAATTTTCAATGACTAAATTAGAAGTTTGGAAGATACCCTAAAATTGCTTTAAATTTTATTATAATATTTATATCACTTGGCAAAAAATACACTATTTATAACACTATATATATATATATATATATATATATATATATATATATATATATATCGTCTCTGTTCCAATGCATCACAGGGTACTTTCTGTAAATGTTTTCCTTTTGGCAGTTAAAAATAAGTTATGGCAACTTTTAATTTCATACTAAATTTACAAAAGTATTTTAAAGTTTTGTTCAACTGATGTACCAGGTATGGAGGTAAAGTTATATTTACAGTGGTAATGACTTTTTATGTAAACTGAGTTGATGTTTTGAATAGAAGAATCCTGGTTCTGTCACAAATATATGCAGTTATGATTAGTTATTTTCCATATCAATGACAGTTTTACACCAAAGAATTTTATGCATACTGTCAACACTGTAAGATCATAAAAACTTGAGAAACCTGCATTATATTTATATGAATGATTCTTAGGTAACAAGGAAAAATTGACAACAGTCAGGTCTTCCAAATACCTTACAGCAACTGTAGGAATATTCAGTAACATATCTCATCTACTGAACCTAACCCTTCTTATTAATTCTCTCTCTCTCTCTCTCTCTCTCTCTCTCTCTCTCTCTCTCTCTCTCTGTCTCTCTCTGCAACCCCTTGGAAAGGATTGAGAAAATACGACCTTCTGATATACATGAGTTAAATTAGTCCATTGACCTACTTATAGGCAGGAATCCATCTAGAGACTACCCAACGCGTTCACTGTTGTAGTGTTGTAGTTTTTGTTGCACTAGTTAAACAAGCTGCTATTAATTCTCTTCAGTCTCAATATTTTCAACTTGTATCAGGCAAGCCAGACAACTCTGCTAACTCTTTATCTTTTCTGTTATTTAGGTAGGATAGCTTCTATTAATCTACCTTTATATTCTGTGATATTTACATCTCTCACTTATATATCAATGCTATCTTCACCTAGTGATTTTCCCAAAGTCTTTAATTGTCAAATAAAGACAATATATACAAAGTTCTCAGTGGGGTGAATTTGTACATGTACATTGCGAGCAGTGATTACCAAGATCAAAGTAATGCTCTAATACCATTCTTGGTATATGTTACCCTAGATACCTAGAATACATTTCTTACCTTTTCAATCACTGTAAATTTCAGTTGTAAAATAATTCCTATTCTGCTGTTAAAAATTTGCCTCTTCCTTTCCTGAGAGTATAGTTTTCTTTTGTCTTGACGACAGTTTTGAAAGGTAATTTAAACAACATCTTGCTCCTCTAATTATATGGTTTATTGAATATCATTAAACTTGAAGATGAGCCATGTTTTTATGCTTTTTTTCAAATAATATGGGTTTGGTTTCTAATGTGAGGTGTAATGGAGAGGCAGCGGGGAAGCAAGCAGGGTTTTTCTATCTTTGTCTCTTTAGTATAGTCTTAACTTTAATTGTGTGTTTTACATAGTCAAAAATCAAAAAGTAATGAAGTTAATATGAAGTAAGCAGAAACAAATAATATACCTGTGGTGATTTAACCACGTGACACTTGACATGTGATATACTTTGGATATGGAATGTACCTCAAAGCCTTGTATATTTGGATGGAGTGGAACTGTGCTGTTGGGAAGCAGGTTCTAAGTGGAAGAGCCAGATGCTCAGAGTTTGACCTAGAAGATTTGAAATAAGGAAATGCCTAGGGCAGAACCTTCAGGGTGGCCCAGCTGGAAACTTGAACTAAATAAAGGAAGGAGAGACATTAATACATCGTTTTCCTGGCAAAGCTCTGACCTTTGCAGAAGGATCTGGGCATCAAGTCACTCCTCCTTATATGGCTTTCTTTCTGTCACATGGGATGAAAATCTTTTCGCCAGGTAGACTTTCTCCATATGCTCCCACCAAACAGACTATGTGCGCTAAACTGTGAGCCAGAAAAGTGCATTTTGCTGTTACAATTTCCTTGCAGATATCTATGTATGTGTACATCTGTGTCTTTTAAAAGAATGCATTTCCGTTTAAAGGTGTGTAGAAGCAGTGAAGTGTCATAGCAGTGGTGAAGTCTCCCCAGCATTCAGATACCAGTCTCAAGAAGAAAAGGAAAACACAAAGATTAATCTCGCTTTTGTAGAAATGATCGATTCCATTTTCAATGCCTGGTGGAAAAATCACAAAAAAGTTAAGAAATAGTGTGCTAAAAAGCAAGGGAGAATTCAAAATTTATGATTTTTTTAAGAGAACACGGGAGCCATTCTGAAGAATTATGACACACAAAACAAAACTGGAACATAATGAGAATTAGATTGTTAATTAATAGTAACCACAAAAATACTTAAAAATTTGCAAGAATATAACATTATCTTCTATGATAAGATGAAGGAATTACTCAATTGCCATCACTGTAACATCACATTTTACAGATTTTTTTCTTTTTAAATTTATGCTTGCTGATGAATATGCCAGCTAGTATATGTACAAATAGAAAAACGTTTTAAAAAAGTTTTCTCCAGTAAAAATAATGATATAAGCAAAAATTAGCAGTTATTACATAAAATTTTAAGAATATTTTTTCTATCCTATTGGAGTCAAAGCACTATCACAGAAAAGATACATTCAATAAAGGTAAATTATATACCTGTATGGAGATTTATAGTGATCACTACTTTAAACATGTGAGCAAATTTAGTATGGTTACAACAGAACAAGTTGATAGCATATGACTCATTCAATTTTAAAAAATTATTTTGAGCCAGACCTACTGGTGTGGGCCTTTATTTTTATTTTTTCAATTATTTCCTACAAGTGTATCACAAGCCACCATACACAGCCTATGTGGTGCAAGAGACTCAAACTCAGGGCGGTGCACTTGCCAGGCAATCGCTCTCAACCTCCGAGCTACACCTCTAACTCTGTCGCATTTAAGTTTGCATTGTCATTAAATACAAAGAAATAGAAAAACAAATACAAGGACACCTTGGAGAAAGCATCAGAGGACTCTACAACTCTATAATAGTAGATACCGTAGAAGACAATAGTTTTAGTTTGTTCAAAAAGTCACTTTTAAAAAATAAAATTGGAAAGAATCTGTTTTAATGAAACTAAATATGTTTAGCAATCCAACTCAAGGGTAAACCTTGATTATATTTGGTTCACAAAAACACTGCAGAAAAAAATGCAAAAATAAAACTGAAGCGATTATCAGATTATGTTAGTAATTACTGAAACACTTTTGAGTGATAATGGTATTGCAGATATGCATGACTTTATTTTATGAGATGCATAATGAAGTATTTACACATAGAGTGTGACCAACATTGCACCTAACATACAAATACCTTCAGACATAAATAATAAAGGTAAGCAAATAGTAGACATGTAGTATAATATGAAGGGTTATTAGTTCTTGAGAGAGGACATATATGCACATTTCTTTGGCGATTTTATTATCTTTTCTTTATATTTAACATTTTCTATAATAACATACTAAAAAGTAAGAAGAGCGCACAATACTTGAGCCACATTAGAATATACTTATACTTTATAGGATGTGGTCACCTACTATCACTCGGTGACTGATACCTCTGCTACTGCACTTGCTTTTCGTTCACTTTTAACTGCCTTCCGTGTGCCAGCCTATCTTCTCTGCATCAGTGCACGCACCTACCAACCAATGAGACGCAAGCTCTTGCTACAGCCACACATTCTATATGCCCGCTGGCTGTTGTCGTGTATCTGCTCTCCAACGACATGTTTTTTTCCAGACTCTGAAAATTTAGCCCATTTTAAATATTACCACTAGACACATTATAAATTCATTAGGAATACGATAAAATCTTCCGGATTCCCATTCTGGTCAAATTTGGTGGTAGGGTTGCTTGCATGGAGTAAGCAAAGCCTTGGATTCCTGTCAATTACCAAAGAGAGAAAAGCAACTTGTCGATATAAAGTATAGCATAAGTAAAGCCATGCATATTTAATAAGACAAACTTAGAAGGATCAGATTGTTACTCTTTTTAAGAAAGTGAATTCAATTTACTCTGGTCTCAAGTTTCAGGTAATTAATAAATTGCTTCATTACCTGCCTCATGAGATAAGATTGAGTAATATTTTTCTCTTACGCTCACTTTGCCTCGTACGAATAGGCTTGTGCTCCGAAAATTGTTCTACTACGTATTCATCTTATCATTTTCTTTCTTAAATTCTAGCAACTTGCAATCCAAAGTAGAGAAAACACTACTAGATAAAACAGGAATTCAACTTTCTCAGTATTGTTCACAGAAATGCTTTCTAGTCCTCTAACACACTCTAAATGGAATGGCCTTAGTGAGAGCACGTCTTCTGTTTTCTGGAGGAAGACAAGTTACACCAGCACCTGGCATCTTGGTCTCAAGCAATGTTTTACCCAATTCACCCTTGTATCCAGGCCTTGCACCTGGGACACTAATACTTTTTTTTTTTTTTTTTCATTTGATATAGTATGGTACTGTTTTTTTTGGAAATTCGAAGTCAATTCTAACTCAGTTCTTCTTTACCTAAATTTTATTACCACATTTTCATGTAACTTTACCACTACTGTGATGCAGAACTCTGGTTTATAAATAGCCCAAATTTAACAGATGAAATTTTGTGTATTGGGTATCTCTAAGACCTGAATATTGTCTCTAAACTCTTTATTTTACATCATAAGAACAGAAATACATTTTTAAACATATATATATGAGATACACAATGATTACATTGATCTTGAATGTTTTGTGTACATATATATTCAGTCAACATCACAATCCCTTCCTTCCCCCCTTTTGGTCCTCCCACACCCTTTCAATTCCCCCTATCTCCCACTATCACACCCATTTTCTTCTAAAGCACACCTGTACTCTGGGAATTGGGTATACCAAGAACTTAAATATCCATCAATGCTGCTGAGGTGGTGGGGGCAAAGGGACACTTTTGCATTGTTGGTGGGACTGGAAACCAACACAGCCACTATGGAAACCAGTATGGAGAGCCCTCAAAATGTTGAAAATAAATATTCTGTTCAAATTAGTGATGCCTCTTCTGGGTATCTTTCCAAAAGAGTTAAAAGCAAGTTATAACAGAGATTCATATATACCCATGTTTACAGCAGCAGAACTAACAATAGCTATATTGCAGAAGTCCCAAAAATATCCATCAATAGACCAACAGATACAAAAATCGTGGTATATGTACACAACGGTGTATTACTCTTTCATAAAGAAATTCTGAATTGGAAAAAGTACGAAAATTTTCTTCTACTTTTACGATATAAATACTGTTGCTATACCAGTTCACTTGCAAACCTGCCCCACGAATCAGGAAATATAAATTACCGCTAGTCCAGCATTGTTGCAGTTTGTCCCAAAAAGCCTCATGTGTTTGGATGTGAGGAGATACCTATGAAGCCCTGTGCTGTTGGGACGTGGGGCCTGGTTGGAGGGGCAAGTGTCATGGGCTTAACCGGAAATGGGCAGAAAACTGACGCTCCATGTGGAAGGGGCAGGGCTTGGAAGAGTGTATGCCAGTTCCACTTCCGCTTGACTTGGCTTCCATATGACAAGCCAGGAAGAACCGGGAAGAACTGCCTCCACCTGTGCTTCCACCATTGCTGGTAAAAATGAGTGGAGTGCGACCTTACTGTGGCCAAAATGAATTCCTCTCCCCGCCCCACTTAAGTTGTGGATGTTGGGTATTGAGTCATAGCGATGAAGAAGTAACGAAGACAAGCACTAAGTATCTAGCTTAGTGATCAAAAAGGGATGTGAATTGAACTGAATGAAATCGAATATATCACACATGAGAAAATGTCAAGGCCTGCGAGATTCAATTCTGTGCAAAACAAAATTGCAGAGACGACTGCTCATTTCACATAGTTTTCCTTTTTTTGTAATTTCTTTTTCTTTTCCCCATTTGTATTAGTATGCGTATGCAATGTTCACAGGTTGCATTGAGCTTGAGAATTGTGTGCACAGATGCATGATATCAACTTCACAACCCCTCCTCCTCCACTCCTTTCAATCTCACACCCCCTTCGCTTCCCTCTGACTCCCAATATCTCACACATTTAACTCTATAATTTACGTGTATCATGGTTTCCACGTATTAGAAAAAATTGCAATATTTAGCCTTCTGAGTCTGACTCGCTTCAATAGGCATGATGATCTTAAGATGTGTCCATTTACCTAGAAACTTTTAAGTTACTGTATTATCATTTCAATCCTTTGTGGTACACTTATTACAAAAGTATGAAACATAATCATCAGGACATAGTAATTAGAAAACGTATATACACAAGGATGACTTCAATTTTTATATTTTTCTATTTCTCCTTTCAGATTGTAATTTATACTCATATATTTAACAACTAATGGTCAACTCCACCCATTATGCACAAAAAAAACGTCCAAGTCACTCCTACGAATTTTGGAAATTTATACTCCAGATAGAAAAAATGCTGAATATGTCTTAGGCTACAGAGTGAGTCCCTGTATCAAGAAAAAAAAAATGCTGCAAATGCTACTCATCTCTTGGCTCTCAAATTACCTCGGAATTAGAGTTTTTTAATCTTAAATTTGTAGAAACATTTTATGTCTCATAAATATATATGTATTCCATTTTACACAGAAATAAGCTAAATGGGTTTAAATTACCCAAATTCAGTGATGGAATTTGTTTGAAAAAAGAATGAAAATGTAACACAAAGCTATAGGATTTTCTCTGAGGTTTCCATAGAAACCTGATCCTATGTCTGTGTGCTAGGCATTCCATGATTGTAGTATCTTTGAATTTTTGTGACTTATGAATGTCAATGTCCTCTCATAAGTTCTGTTCTCATCTTCTGAGAAATTATTTATTCAAATAATCTGCAGTCAAGCAGCTGGATCTAAAGTGAGCTACAGCTCACCTGCTCTGCAAATATTTCAAGAGCTTCACAGGCTCTTCCATGATGGACGAGTTGGTGAAAATCAGCTTGCAGTATCTTACTTCTTACTTGGATCAACATCCAGAGACATATGTGACGTAAATTGCATCGTCATCTAAACAGTTGAGAGATATGAACAGTTGTATCTTGGGTCTCTAAACACACAATAAAAATGAATTCATGATTAAAACTAATTGGCCATATCTTCTGGTTATATAATTATGAATTTGTATCTACAGTTGAATAGGTTTGACTTTTAGTCTACATCTACATGAAGCTATTTATAGTTTCAAGGATGTAAATGGAGAAGGTGATAGGAATTTATGGCTGACACACAATTCATAAGGAATTTTTGGGAATGAGTGTATAGTTAGTACGACTTCAGAAATTAAAAATCAAGTACATCTTAAAATTTCAAATTAAAACAAGACAAAAGAAACATGAGTTAAGAGATGTTATATTGGTATCTGAGAAAGAACCAAACTAACACCAAATGGCTTGTAACTATGCATAAATTGGGTCAAGTTAAATTAAGTGTAATGAATATATGAGGTGAATATAGTCTACAAATTTTGTAAGAATTCTACCTTTTGGTTGAAAATAGGTTAAAAGTTAAATACGGATAAAAGAAAAAAAAAACTGAAAAACCTGTTGAAATTCTTCTGATCCCCTGTTAGCTGTGCTTATACATGGGCTTATATGCAAGCACAACTCTGACAGGGATGAAGATGCTCCCAGATATATGTTACCTCTTCTTGATCTTGGTGCTGAACATCCCTGTAGTATGAGAAAAAAGAGTGAAAGTAGAATTATGAATGTGCAGGTTGTATGAAGAAAACAAACGTTATCACGCCCAAACTGGTGATTGTTGTATAGTAAAAGGTAGATGCAAGTCCTGGCTCGATCCCTTCATTACTTCCAATTAATGAGCATCTTGGATTTGTTAAATATTTTACTCATGTTTTCTCATAAAGGTCTATAGGGTAGGTATTCACCACACTTGATAGAGAAAATAAATCTCCAGATAACTTGCTCAGATAGTAACTGAGAGTGGTTAGTTTATGATCTGTCTGTTAGCAAAGTCTATATATTTTCTAGTCATCACAAGTTGCTCCCTTTTTGGTAAGAATCTAGCTGAATGATTAAAGGGTCTTTGAAGCTAATGAAAACTTGGTTTAAAGGGAAAGAAAAAATATAATGGAAAGACGTTTACATCTAATAAAGGAGTTGAAAACATGGTAAAATCAAGGCTTGGGAAGAACAAATCACGGGCAAAAAGAAGTATTATAAAGATGTGCTATTGTCGGTGACCAAGAATGTGAATTCTATCGCTAAAAATAACATTAAAGTCTTGCTCTGAAGTTCTTAGGAGCAACATCTCAATGAATATAACCAAAATTTTTGTACCAAAATATCTACATAGATGAATTTCTTCTCCTGCCACTATTCTGTGCTTGAGTAATTCATTATTTCCTAGGTTCTCTTGAATTCTAGAGACTACAGGTATATATTTTATTCTCTGGATTAAATGTGAGTAAAATGAGCAAATTTGGATAGCATGACATCTGATGTGAAAATAAAATGACTTGCAAGGATGTTGCTTAAACTCTACTGTCGGTTGTAGTTTCACCTCCTGAGTCTTGAATTCTTAGGTTTTCATCGTTGCCTTACAAAAAATGCTTTGTTTTGAATATATTCAAAATGTCACTTGTGTCTTCTATTTATGTAAGAATAAGATGTTCCTCAAAAAAAATACAGGATGCTAAAAGGAATAAAATAGTAGAATTGAAGGGAGAGAATTCTGCAAGAAGAAATCACAGTAACCAACTTCACAGAGACTAAACACATAATGGCTTCAAGAGGACATGCTATATGAACAGAGTTGCTAAGAAAATTGCTAAAAATTAAGGGGAGCACAGGAACAGAATGGAAAATTAAATAATTGTCAGTAGGTAATATTCCCTTATACTCCCTTTCCAATTGGTTATTGGACCATGAGAAAGTCATGCTACTTCTTCAATGAGTTCTGTTGAGGTATAAGGAATAATAGTCAATGAATATTAACCCATCCTCTCATCTCAGTGACTTCAACTATGGTGGAGCAGTTGTGATCTTATCTCTACATGGTGAAAGCCAAATAAAGGAGCATCAGTTCTGTCCAAAATATTTCTAGACAACAGTAATGCCGAGGAAGCGTCTAGACATGCATTCTACCTCTAAAAGCCCTGCATCAAAATATAAACTTTCATAATCACTCTATTGCCTGATAACTGATTTGACTCTATCCATCTTTGATTAGGTGAGTGAGGTATTAAGTGTAATGTTTTGATGTAAAGAAGGAGCTTGAAAGCTGGACAGAGTCCTGCCAGTTGTGGGTTACATGTATCATGTATCTGAGAAAAGTATTGGTGAGCCCACATCGTATCTCGGTATTTCCTTGGTCACATGGCTTATGCACCAGGGATTACCACTGCTAAAAAAATGATTACCTCTTAGAGGTCTGTGTAATGAACCAGTTTTGACTTAAACAATTTTCTCTGACCTTAATAACATGTTACAACCTAACCGATGCAACCAAATAGTTTAGATCACCCCACTAACTCATTAGAACTATTCCACGGAAGCAAATAAATAAGACTAGTAATAGTAAGCTATTGGACATTTCTATTTTCAAGACAGAAGGAAGCACTGAGTGGCAATGTTGAAGAATTTGTCATCTCTACCTGTGAAAGATGATAGTGTAGTCCCATGACACTGAGTTTTTAAAGAGAGATAAGAAAAGATAGTTTCACATAAAAAGTATTTATTTACTTATTTATTTATTTATTTATTTATTTATTTTTTTATTGAGACAGGGTCTTGCTCTGTAGTTCAGGCTGGTCCTGAACTCATATGTCGTGCAGGCTGGCCTTGGACTCACAGCAATCCTCCTATCTCAGCTTCCCAAGTGCTGGGATAACAGGTATGCATTACCACACTCAACTTACCTGGTGCTAGGGACTCAAACTTGTGTACTGAGTGCTTGTTTTAGTGCTTGCTAGGCAAGTGCTTTCTCCAGCTCCAACATTTTCTTGTTTTTAAAAACAGACTTATTAAGGTGTATTGGAGATAGATAACGTGTTCATTTAATAGTGTGAAAACACTCAAGATATCATCACTACTAATAGGTGATAGGTATTTTCAACACAACCCACAAAGTTTCATTGCTTAATTTTGCTTCTATTTTTTCCTCTTTTCTTGGGTTTTTCTCAATGAAAGAACACTTAACATAATATCTACTCTCTTACTAATACCTTATTAAAAGTGCAGGCACTATGTGTGCAAGCAATCTCTACAACTTATTCATTCATCATAAATGAACTTGTATACTCATTAAATAAAATCCCCATTGTGCCCACTTGCCATGACCGGGCAACCAACATACCCACTGTGACTGTGAGCCTCTCTACTGTAGATTTGCAATCATGAAGTATTCATCCTTCTGTAATTAGCTTATTTTATTCGGTCCAATGCCCACCATGTTCCTCCACATTGTTGCAAGTGGTAGAATTCCTGTTTATAAGGCTGAGTTAATATAATCATTCATATTAGTAATGATAATTGTAATCTTATGTATTACAGTGTCATATATTTATGTTTTCTATCCTTTTAAGTCTTCAAAAATAAACTACATGAGATAGAATTTAAAAGTCACTGCTTTGAGTAATACTAGATATGTTTTATTGCTTATTCATATTCACATATGTGAAAGCCCTAAGAATTCATATATTTTACATATATGGAAACTGAAGGACTGAGATGTATACTCTAGAAAAAGGAGAATGAAAGAGCAGAATGTTATAGTCTAATAGCAACTATTCATTGATATATAAGATCATTACACTGCTTTAAATTTGTAAGAACTAAAATTAAAATATAATTTAGTATATAATTAAAATGATGATATAAAAGTTAATTTTTGTTCCAAATTTTCTTTTTCCATATGTGACATAGAAGTCACATTTTTAAACAGAAAGAGATTTTCCAGCAGTATAGTGAGATTATGTTTTATTGAGGGAAAACATGCATACAGATAATTGCTTATCTAAATTCACAGGTTCTACATCTGTAGAGTTAAGCAACTGATGATTGCAAATAGTTCTATGTTGGTTCATATATGTGAATATGTGTAGACTATTTTAAGCCATTTTTACTAAACAATATGGCACAACTATTTACATGGCATTTACCATGTATGAGGCATTACAAATAATAAAGAGATTATTTAAATTTTATGAAGAGATATGCATAATTACCTACAAATACTGGGCCATCCTAAATAAGGAACTTAAATGTCTATGGATTTTTTTATTCAAGTGAGGTTCTAAAACTAGTTCCCAGTAAATCTGAAGGACGAATGCATTTACGTACACACACACACACACACACACACACACACACACACACACACACAATAACAGCACCTGGTGTATGAAACTCTACATCTGCTTCCTTCAGTTTTTGGCTAAAGATCAGAAGCTACTGCATAGAACAGAAACAAGCAAGCCCTAGTGTCTTACTATGTGCAGAATAATATCCAAATGCCTCAGAAGATCATTTGTTCAGAGTCTTCAGTAATCTGGCCAAAACATATATTTGTAATTCTATTTCTCAGAAAATTGTGTATCCACCATAATGGATTGTTGGGTCATTTTTGAAAGTCATGTGTTTTCTTTACCTTTATTGATTTTTATAAGTACTTATTAATATACAAAATTTTAAATAACATTTGTTTTTAATATAAATAATTTTTCCATTACCATAGCTCATATCACCACTATGATATGTAGTTTTTGTATGTGTGTGTGTGTGTGTGTGTGTGTGTGTGTGTGTGTGTGTGCTCCTGTAGGCAGTAAAGCAAATGCTATATTTTATTAAACCCTTAATCCTGTAGGTTACAGTTTCTCCAGGAATTCTAGTACTCTAATACTTCCTTGATTTCAGATAAGCTCCATCACTCCTTTAACGCACTGATCGTCTCCCAGGTACTCCGTGCAGGCATTAAATTGCTATTTTTAACAGCTCTCTGCATCTTTGTAAGACAAAACAGTTTCAGTCTGAGTGACTGACCAAATTCAAAATGTCAGAATATTGGCAGACATTCTCAGTAATTTTTGATGACTTATGACGGCAACATGGTAACTCTGGTCGATATTTAACTTGAAGTCAGTGATTTAGTGCTGGGAAGAAAATTCAGGTCATCTGATATAGTTTTTCAGTGTTAAAGGCAACAGGATTGTGTGTAGTACAAAGTTGGGCTCCACTCATAGTATGGAATAGTGTGGAGCTTACAACGATGTAGCTAATGCTCTTTATGTATAACACAGAATCATCTGGGGGAGTGGAACCCATGATATTCGAAAGAAGTAAATTTATGGGCTTTATCCTAAGGTAATTTCACAGTGGTAGAGGAAATAGGTGGGTGAAGGGAGGTTGCTGCACTCACTGGTTCAGTACCTATGGGAGTTTTCATCAGCCATGGCATACATAACTTATGACCACAGCTATCTGATGCAGTCCAAATTGGAAAACTCTGGATAAACTAACCTTTAGTAACTGGGAAGAGAATTTTTTCCCCAGGGTGCAGAATAAAGGCACAGCGGTTAAAGCACTTGCCTTACAAGTGCAAGGCCCTGAATCCATTCCTCAGTCCCACATAAAGCTGAGTGTGGTAGCACACACCTGTAATATCAGCATTCGGGAGGCTGAGGCAGGTAGATTTTCTTGAGTCCAAGGCCAACCTGAGCTATACCAGTGAGTTCAGAACCAGCCTGGTCTACAGAGTGAGACCCTGTATGAGGGGGAGAGAGAGAGAGAGAGAGAGAGAGAGAGAGAGAGAGAGAGAGAGAAAAGAGAGAGAGGGAGAGAGAGAGAGAAAGAGAGAGAAGAAAAAAGAATGACAGATTTTCACTTGCAAAGGATAGAGATATAAGAGAAGGAATCTTGAGTCAACTGCCCCCGGAAAGAGAGTATTTCTGAAGCACATATATTTAACTTAAATTTCAGAATCAGGGGCTTCTTATTGGAAGTTCTTTTCGGTAACTACATGACAAAGAAGATTGCAGTGTGACATTTGGGTTCCAGAAATCACCGCTGTTCCAGTCAAATGCTGGTGCCTCAAGTATACTGGAGAAAATGTTTGGCATATCAGAAAAAAAATTATACTTGAACAGATGGGTGATGATTCTGGGGAACTGTTGGAAATGAATGGTTGTAGAATCAGTTGAAAATAATGAAATTAGAAGTATTTGAGGTAGAGTTCTATTGACTACTAATTATGAATTGTTCCTCAGATCTAATAAGACCAGAAAAATAATAGTCTGTGAGACAAAGAAACAGGTCAACAGAAGTGAATTTTTCCCCATTTTATTGATATGTATACGTGCAAAATTTAAGGTTTACAATGGAGTTGAGCCTTTTATGCACATATGTATCTTGTCAAGGTGACAAGGGCTTTCCCACTCTCCCTACCTCCCTTCTTCCTACCCGAACCCCCTGTTTCACTTTGTTTTTCATTTTAAGTTCCATAGGTGTTGTGCTCTGGTCAGAAGCATAAGGCGAAACATCAAATGGTCTCTCTGATAGAAGTGAATTTTTATGCAACTGGACAGTGAGACCTGACCCTTCCCTAACTGTTGTGCATCATTTTCAGAGCCCCATTGCAAAGCATCAAACACTCTTATGCTGCTTCTCACCTCATCAGAAACCTGATTTCAGAATCCAATCGAGCCCTCTAACTTTGTACCTAGGAATCCACAGCAAACTAAACCAATCATGAAGCCAAGTTCTTAATGTGAGAAGATGCAAAGAACAATAGAAAAGTGGCTTACATAGCTTAACATGTTAAGTGCCAAAAAACTACTTATGCATTGCCTATGTGCCAACCCGGCACTGTGAAGTGGTGCATAGTATTTTTGTCTATATGCCAACTGATTCTACTGTACGGAGCCACTGTTATTTACAAGACAACTCACTGGAATCTTTTTATCTATGCAATGAGGATGTTACATTAATCAATGTGTGTGTGTGTGTGTGTGTGTGTGTGTGTGTGTGTGTGATACTAAGTGTCTAACCCAGAACCTTCAGTCTGAACTATATCACCCCCCCTTTTAGGTTTTGATATTGAAAAGGGGTCGCACTAAATCACTGAGGTGCCCAGGTTAGGCTCAAACTTGCAATCCTCTTTTCTAAGCCTCCCAGAGTACTGGGATTTTTGCCATTGGTCAGCGGTAACTAAATCTTTATAACATCTACAAGTCCTAATATTCTATCATCCTTATTCTCATTAATTTTTGAGGTATTCTAAGAAGTCTCTGTTAGGTCCAAAAAGGACCCATAAAGAACCAAAAATATGACTGGCAGCAAAATAATTTGAGATGAAAATTTATTGCTCTGGTGACCTTAATTTAAGTCTGGATAGTGGGTCCAGGCATAAGGCCAGGCAGCCAACCCCTATGACCCTATGTCTGGGTAGGAAGCCCATGCATAAGGCACAACGGATAAGCAAGTAAGGAAAAAGGGGCAGAAAGTGGGAAACAAAAGAGAGAAGGGATAATGACAAAAAAGGAGTGATCATGGGTAAACAAAGCTTTTATATAGAGTGTGGGTGGATTAGCCAGTGTGAGGATCAGGAATCAGGCTGTTGAGCTGGTGTGTGAATCAGGGATTGGGCAGAATAGGACAACACAGAGTTAGACTGGGAGAGCAAGAAACAAATCAAGGAGTTTGGGGAGACACCGCCCCCTTCCCTCCCCTGAGTCAGAGTTGTCATCTTTAGCTGGCAGACTCCCATGCCCAGCAAAGGTTCTTTTTTTTTTTTGCGGGGGGGGGGGGGGGGGGGGGTGGAAAATTCAAGTTGCCATGGCTGGGAGAGAATGAGGAAGTAGCTGTTTTTATGCCAAAGTCTTACACAAAAATCCATGCTCTGTGTGTGGGACTAGGGGAGAAATGCATCACAGAAATTACAGCGCAGAAACCCCACAGTGTCCTCATGTCGGTAACCACCCTGGGGAATTTCAGAACTGCAGAAGAATACAGTGGGGAGTCCTTATTATTCACAGTACAGGGAACTAGCTACATGTAGCTACTCTTAAACTCAGAACCTGAAACCATGCCTCTGTTGACTTGTAATCCTATAAGGCACCTGTCATGTTATTGTCATCTCCTCAAAGTTATTCCAATCACAGTAGCGCGGAAGGGCAGTCTCCTGCTCTCCAGGTGAAATGCCATCCGCTCCCACTTTGTTGCAACCAGCCCCTGAGAGATTGAGTATTTTCACTTTCATTGTGAGGGTGCTGTCAGTGTCAAGAAGACAGTAGTCAGGCTTCAAAGGTCAAGTACAATCTCTGAAAATATTGGCCGATTTATATTCAGAAAAGAAGTTTCTGAGTGCAGTTTTCCTTACTTTTTCTCTCCTGTTGGACCTTTATAAAATAAGAAATTGGATAAAAGCTAAAATTAGCCAGTCCAAATCTGTCAGCTACATGTGACCAAGTAGGACACCGGCCTTGAAAAGCCCAGTTACTGAATTGTGCCATATGTTTATATATAAAAGGAGTCTTGAACAGAGTTGGAAACAGGACAGCACAGTGAGGAAATAATCAAGTGACTAGCTCACATTATCCATTACTGGGCAGTAGAAAATGCAAGTGATTTCCAAGAGATTTCTATGGAAAGAATACAGCTATCGAGAAAAGCAGAATGAAATGGGAAGAAAACTTTCCAGACATTTAAGTGGAGGTAAGCCTGTTAAAATTTTTGTGGGGACAGTATCAGAGATGAAGTTGCAGAACCAACAAAGGCTTTGAGAGAGAATTACTTTTGATGGTCCAAGGAGCAGTTGAACCCATTGTGACTAAGGCAGACACCAAAGCTTGTATGCCCAAGAAGGCCTTGCTGGACATGTTCACATGAGAAAGCTTTGGAAAGTTTAACACACAAGGGTGACATGATATGGCATATTTTAAAATAATTCTATCAGCTATGTAAATTTTAAAAATGGAGTTTGCTGGATGCTTCAAAATCTGAATGAAAGAAACCATTAAAAGACTTTTAAAGTAGTTCAGTAACAAGTTAACGATATCTTGGAGTAAGATAGTAGTAGTGAAAATGAAGAGGGCTTTTCAGTTAGAGATTCTGTGAACAGCGCTGGTGTCCTAACAAAGGAAAGGATGATGTTACCATTGGAGAGATTATTTCAATTTGATGAGAATAGGAAAAACCCAGGGCAGAACTTTTCGCACATATGGTTAAGTTGTAAAACATCAAGTAAGAGAACACCCACCCTTCACACAAGAGAGTGGGAGCTGAGAGACCCAGATCACAACTCCTTTGGAACTTAAGAGGAAAGACAAAGTGAAAGGGGGGGGAGGGGCGAGGAAGGAGGGCGGGGTGGGTCAGGGGAGGGACAAAAGGAGAGTGGGAAAGCCCTTGTTGCCTTGACAAGATACAAATGTGCACAAAATGCCCAACCTCATTGTAAACCTTGAATTTTGCACGTATACATATCAATAAAATGTGGGGGGGGGGGGGGGGGGAGGAAGAAGGAAGTGAACAAGGCAGAGCTTTCACCATCATGGCTCACTCCTGCCTTCACAATGCCAATCTATCTCCGACTCACACCGGGTTTCAGCCCTTCCCCATCACTTTGGGACAACCATCCACACCACAGACTTGCACCCACTGCTCGGTATGTTGAACTGGTATTCCTCTGCTTATGTCAGTGTAGCTCCTAGAGTTTCCATCTCTAATACATGCAGGGGGATGTTTTGCTTTCTCTCTGTAGATCTGTAGGTGGCACTAACAAATTCTTTTCAATTTACATAGAATTTATATTAATTCTGCCTCTCCAAGACGGTAATGAATACAGATTTTGATACCAGAAATGTTTGCCAAGAGATAAAATTATAACAATGCATTTCTTTACATCTTTTAGGGGTTCCTGGAGATGGCTGTGTAGTTTGATGATACCTACTAATGTGAAGAGTACCAGGATCGTGTGGTGTGAATTGCAATTGAGTATTTTTGGAAAATACAAAAATATAATGCTACCAGCTGGTTACTCTTAGTGTCTCTGAACAAAGCAGTAAAGAAAAGGAGTGAGCTCAAGGCACACATCGATAATTTGAAGTCTTCTCAGTATGAGAACTATGTAATGAAGAAGAATAATGAGCTCAAAGATTCAAATTCCTGGCTACAGACACGTGAATGCACTGAAAGCTTCCAAGTGTGACATGAAGGAGACTCTTCTCTCCTTTAGCCATGGTGCTGCAGTTGCTGAAAAATCAAATACAAGTTCTAATTAAAAAAAAAAAATTACCTGAACTATAGCCATGGGGTCAGAACCAAGCCTGGAAGGGTATCTGCAGTTGAAGTCAGGGTGTTAATTAGAAAAGAATAGGAGACTGAGTAATCCATGAATCCTGAAAGGATTATTATTCCAGACGATGAGATTTCCCCACCCTCAGTAGCAGAGGCAAGCCTGTCCCTCCCTGGCTTCTTAACTTATACCCGAGGAAACTGATTTTGTGCCGCCTGTGGAAATAGTGATAACAGTCCGTGATGCAGTTACCGGGCAAGGCAACGCTGATACTCAGTGCCCACTCTTACTCCACAACCTTTGTCATTAGACTTATATTCTAGCTCTCAAGACTCAGAAAACCCATCAAAGACAGGTCCAGACTGAGTTTAATGTGTATGTACAAAACATTCCCAAAAACTTCTTAAGTTTTCCAATTCTTACAAGTAGATGACTGGGAGACAGGTGTAGGGATGTATTTTAAGAGTTTTGGGGGCACCAAAGTTCAGTGGTTAGAGTGCTCATCAAGTGAGTGCAAGGCCCTGAGTTCTATTTCCCAGCTGGGTATGGTGGTGCAGATCTGTATTCTTAGCACTGGGGCTGGTTAGGTAGGAGGTCTGCTGTGTATTCGAGGCTAGCTTGGGCTACATAGCAAATTCAGTAACAGCCTGGACTACTGAGAGATCCTTTCTCAAAAAAAAAAAATAGGTTTGGGGTAATGATAAAAGAAATATAAAAATCAAGATTAGGCTGTGTTTCCTGTGAACCCATTGAGCAGAGACTCTACATTTAGTATTGTAACTCATGAAGTTAAAAAAATGTGCTAATAGTTTGGTTGTTTTGTTGGTTGGTTGGAAGAAATATGGATTAAAAGAGGATGAGCTGGAGATGCTTGCTATTCCTTGGTTTACTATTTAGAAGGGTGTTCAAGGTTTCAAGGAAATGAGAATGCTGGAATGGATCTGCCATATTAGAAGGATCCAGAACAAGTACTTCTTAGCAAGCCCTGAAAAAATTGATCACCAGTAACAGCAACTAAATTGTGAATAATGCTAAAATATCCATCAGAAGACCAATAGATATTTTAAAATGCAGTATATGTACACAATGGAGTACTACTCTTCCACAGAGACAGGTAAATTTGAGGCATTTGTAAGAACATAGTTGCAACATGAGATCATCATGCTTAGTAAAGTGAGCCAAACTCAGAAGGTTAAATATCACATAGTTTCTATGGTATGAAAAATCCAGAATACAGACATTTTATAGAATCAAATGAGTGAGATGTTGTGAATCAAGGGAGAGGAGTGAGGCAGCAGGGAAGGGGATGAAGAAGAGAAAATGGAAGGGATTGCCATCATATATGTATGCACAAAATTTTCAGCAAAAGTGTAGCCATTGTATATCCCATATGTGTATTGGTGAGGTGAGCATGAGAATCTTTCAAGTGTCCTGCTATTGCTCACTGCTCTTCTCTGTAGGCCAGTCCTTACAGTGGTGGTAGCAGGTAGCAGTCATTCAACTGGGAGATTCACATGCTACAAGTATAGTGGATCTGAGCATGGCAGAGCCCAAGTGTCAGTTCTTATCCCCCTGGAAAAAAGGGGCATACTTTTGTATATACAGTATAGGCAAAACAGTGACAAAAAAGGTTTGACACGTGAAGACCTATAACTTGGACACCATTCATGGATTCAGGCATGGTGTACCGAGAAATAAAGTAGATGAAAATCCTGTTTACTATTGGATTTATATAAGAAATAAATTTCTAGGGCAACTAAGCAAAACTTACTCCCAAGTAGTAGCCATGAGAGTCATATCCCCTCAATTTCTCGACTTGAGCCCCTTTACGCACTCAGTACCCCTTGCATGAAGGGGAGGCAGGGCCTCTTTGTGGAAGGACTTTGATCCACTGCCCACAAATTATGCTGTCAATATTTCTTCAACTTTTCCCCAAAGTGACTCACAGCCCTCTACCAGAGTAGCTGTACATTGAGGAATGGGAAATGATCAGATATTTTAAAACTTGAAAAGCTACTACATTTGGACGGGACTAAAACCAAAAGAAGGCTCTACAACAGGTCCAGGTTGCTAGGCTGACTGCTCCGCCACTAAGGCCATGTAATTCAGAGACCCATCGGTCACTGAAATGCCAGTGGTAAACAGGGGTGCTGTTCGGATCATCTGGAAGGCCCCAAAAATGAATCATAGAAGAGGCCCTTGGGTTAAGGTATAAGGCCCTGCTGCTATGTGCAGATAACTACTCTCATTTTGAGAAATAGCTCTTGGCCTTCCACTGAGCCTTAGTAAAAACCAAATTCTTGACCTTGAGACCCCAGGCAACCGTGTTGGCTGAGATGCTCTTGATGAGCAGTGTGCTATCAAATGATCATTAAATGAAAGTGGTGCATACATGATTGGCCCAATATGTGCGGAAGGCAAGGGTAAATTACATAAAAAGTGGCTCCAAGAAACAGAGCACACGTTCTGTTGTCTCTACCCTTCCCTACATGTACCGATGGCTTTGTAGGGTGAGCAGGTGGTTATTTGACAGAGGAAGAGAAGAGAACTGGTCTAGAGATGATTCTATACACTATGCTGTGGATGTATGCGGCACTACAGCCTCTTTCCAAGATTTCCATAAAGGACAGTAGCAAAGGAATATTTTCACAGTGGCCAGAATTACAGGCAGTATATCTGATTGTACGTTTTGATTAGAAAAAAAAATGGCCAAGTATGTGACTATAAACTGATTTATGGGCTGTAGCCAATAATCTAACTGGGTGATCTGGGAAGTTAAAGGGACACAGTTGGAAGATTGGTGTGCAAAACACGTGGAGACGAGGAATGTGGCTAGACCTCTCCTTAGGGGTGAAGAATGTAAAGATAATTGTGTCCCATGTAAGTGCTCACATTTGATCAAAGTGACTTAAAAATAATCAAGTGGACAGGATGGCACATTCTGTAGAGAGCAGAAAACATTTTTCCACAGTCATCCCTGCCATTGCTCGATGGGCTCATTAACAAAGTGGCCATGGGTTCAGCAACATGGACATCCACTAACCAGTGCTGACCTAGTTGCAACCCCTGATGAATGCCCACTCTGCCAGCTACAGAGGCTAACATTTCCTCCCTGGTACAGAATCACTCCCTGAAACACCAGTTTACAACCTGGAGTCAACAGGATTATATCAATTTTTGCTTCCATCATGGAAAGGATAGCATGTTTTCCTTACAAGAATCCTTACTCCACTTATAGACTTGCCATCACTGCACACGATGCCTCCCTCAGAACTACCCTTCATGGACTTAGTGAATGCCTCGTCCATCATCTTGGTATTCCACACAGCCTACTTCTGACCAAGGACCACAATCTGCTTCCAAAGAAGTGCAACACTAGACTTATGCTCATGGAATTTATTTGTCTTACCATTTTCTTCACCACTCAGAAGCAGCTGAATTGATACAACAGTGGAATGGCCTTTGAATCAACAATCATAGCACTATTTTTCCAATAGCCAGGATTCATGGGTCCAGGAATCTAGGTGTACAAATAGGGATGGTTCCATTCACCGTCATTTCTAGTGACCCACTAACAAAAATATTGCTTTCAGTTTGCAACTTTTATATGCTGCTGGCCTAGAGATCTTGGGTTCTGAAAGGGGAAGGCTGTACCAGGAGGTACAAAAACAATCTCATCAAAACAGAAATTAAGATTCCTTCCCTCCACCAGGAAATTTTGGCTTCCTTGTGCCCTCCATCCAATAAACTAAAAAGAATTACGGAGGCTGGGAGTATGGATCAGTGGCTAAAGCATTTGCCTAGAAAGCACAAATCCCTGAGTTTGACTCCCCAGCACCACATAAACTGGGCATGGTGGCACACACCTGTAATCCCAGAACACAGGAAACTTGCCAGCCTGTGCTACATGGAGAGTTCAGAACCAGCCTGGACTACAGAGCATGACCCTGTCTCAAATGAACGAATGAATGAATGGATGAATGAGGTATGATATTGGCAGCAGTGATTAATTCCGATTTCCAAGGGGAAATTGGACTAACAATCTATAATGGAGGAGACAAGGACTATGTTGAAAATGCAGGAGATCATACATGATATCTTCTAGTATTATCGTGTTTGTTATCAAAGTCAGTGGAAACACCAAAAACTCAATATGGATTACTGGGCCAGGGAAAGAACCAAGCTCTGTTGAGGTGTCTACTGAAGGCCAAGGAAATACAGAATGGGTAGTAGTCAAAGGTAGTTACAAATATTGGCTACAAGTACGCAACCAATTACAGAAAAGAAAATTATAATTAGAATTTCTTCTCAGTGTTTGAACATGTATACATAATACTGTTTGCTTTAATACTGGAACTTGTTAAAGTTACAATATAGTATTTAAGTAACCATATGTCAGGAGAGCAGCTGTCTCCCAATGGGTAACTGTTTTTTATTCAGAGGAGGTATTTATTGTGTTTTATTTGCATCCAGCGTAGTTATATTGTGTTAGGTGTAATTAGGAATTTGGCTATTGTATTTGGAAATTAAGAGTGATTTAAGGAGATGAGTCTAGTTGTCAAATTCACAAGGGGTGGATTACAGTGTATGGAAGGATTTTGTCTACTTGGTGGGGTGAGGAGAAGCCCTGGACTGAGCTTTCAGTGTGTGCATTTGACTTGTGGACCGGCAAATGAGGGAAGAACACCACCCTGGGCACGAGTGACCCAACTAATAGAACGGCAGCTTTATCTAAAGAAAAAAGAGAAAAGGAAAGTAGATTGTTACAGCTTCTTTTGAGATAGTTTCAGCTTTTATCATCATTACCAGATACTGACTGACTTGCTCCTGTCTTCCCGTTGATGACCAACAATGCCGATTTGTTCCTGTTTTCAGGCCTTCACCTTCTGATTGGAATGATAGTCTACAGCAGAGATACCCACTGACAGACCTGTAGTCTAGGATTGGTGTTTTTATGTCTCACATTTGAGCAGGAGCTGGACTCTCCAGCTCCCAGATGGGGTGGTGGCCATTTTGAACTCGTTTTTTGTACTTCTGAGCAACACTTATAGATTACCAATTAAACATCCAAAAGGAAATCTGAATTAGACTGCAGAAGGAAGTTTCAATTTTAAAATATAAACTATATTATTCAAAAAGAGGATTAAAATAATTGACACATCAAGAAATATGCTTTAAATTATTTTAATTTATTAAAGAGTTTTAAAAACAAATTTCCCAGGTAATCTACATAGCTTTTTTTGAATGTTTTTATTGGAATATGCATGAATTACAGATTCAATAATACTTTAATAACCTGCAATTCAGGAATTTGTGCCCATGTGTATATATATATATATATATATATATATATATATATATATATATGTAATTCAGTGGGAAGGTCTTGGATTGAATCTCCAGCATCACCATCCCCCACCCCAAAGTGTTATGTTGAATATTAACCAGCATTTCCATTTCCATTTAAGAAAAGAAATTTTTATGTACTGAATTGTGTCCTAAAATTCATTTGTTATTATTCTAACACTTTAATTTGAAGGTGTGTCTATGTGTGTACACACACACACACACACACTATATATATATATATATATATATATATATATATATATATATATCACATATATACCATATATATAAACCAGGCTGGTCCTGAACACACTGTGTAGCCCACACTGGCCTTGGACTCGTGGCAATCTTCTTGCCTCAGTCTCCCAGATACTGGGGTTACATGTGACTATATTCAAAGAGAAGAATTTTAAAAACATAATTGAGGTAAAATCTGGTCATATGATACCAACAAAAGTTCATAGGCAGACACTATAAAAATATAAGCATCTACCAGCCAAAATGAAAGGCCATGGAAGGAATCAGTCCTTGAGATAGTTAGATTTCAGATTTCTTCTTGCTTCTAGAATTGTATATAATACAATTAACAACACTAGCTGCTTGGGATTAAGCACCTAGACAATAACATGAGTTTTGTGGACCTAACAAATTAGAACTTTTTTTTTTACATTCTTCAGACTGCAGGTATATGTGATTTTAATAGTCGTTTTAATATTGTCATTGCCATTCATTTTTATCTTATTTTCTGTATGCTTTAATTTTAATTTTTAAATAAAATTATGAATGTTATGGTGTATTAATGATAGTTAATGTAATATATAAAGATATACATCTTTACAAGCACTCCAACAGTATTTGTTTCCAGCTTTTGGGAATAAATTGAAATTTTGCTTTTACTTATTTGATATTTAAATTAACAAGACATCTAAAAATATCTATATTATTTATGTATGTATTAATTCATGAATTAAGACAAAAAGGCATCAACAAAGCAATAAATAGATTAACAAAAAGTCATAATTCATTTTCTTGAAAAATAGAGGATTTCCTGCAGAAGGGTTATTATCCACCTGCTTCCTGGCTCTTTCAACTTTCCCATTACTTGTGCCATGTCATCATGAATTATTTGTGGTTTTCTAGTCCAACATGCTCATTTCTCTTTGGTGGGTATTTTGTCCATCTCAACTTAAATTCTTGCTGAAACATTTGCTCCCGTTTCCCCCATCTTCCAGTCGTGTACTCTTGATAAAATGCAAATGCTGACCTCTGATAAATCGACTAACTCCCCAATGATTAAAAAACCAATATCTTTCCTACCTTCCCCATAGATTTTTCTGGTGAGGATTAAATATTAAAATGTATATGCGCTACGATGTAAAATATGGCTGTAGTCTAGAAGTAGTTGGACTAGTAACAATTATCAATATCCATTTTAAAAACCTCACAGTTTAATTTACTAGATTTTCTTTTTAGCCTCTTTAGAACCAAAGAAATTCAATACACATTTTCAGAAAACCCATCTCCACAAAGAACTAATGACTTTCTCCACTCTCTTCTGTGCATCCAGTACGCATTGCTGAAGTGCGATTATTGTTAGGCCTTTTATGAAGCAGGATGACAATGAGGCACAGAAATCTTTAATAACGGCAATGACCACACAGCTAGTAAGATATGAAGTCAATATTCACATCTAAGGAATTAATGTGGAGCTCATACTATTCATTAATTTATAGAAAGAAGGAAAATACCATATTAAATAAAAAATCTGTTTAATAAAATAATTTAATCAATTTCTATTTCACTGAAATAAAAATCAAGATCTGTGAGATTTTACCTAGTAAATAAGAATGTCTCTATAAAAATAGGCCAACCTTTCCCAGTTCATGTATTATAAAATTCATCCATGACACTGTGGTTTGTTATTGTCTGTTTCAACACAATGTGTGTGATAGTTAGTGCCATTGGTTTTTCGTTAAGGTACAAGATGCTATTGAGTTACCTCTGCACACAACTATCAAATGTACATGCACAGGGAAATACAGAATAATTTTTTTAGATCTCGATATAAAACCTATGTAAATTTAGTTTCTGTTTGAGTGTTAAAGATCTATACAAAAAAAAATGATAGGATTAAACAACAGCCAAACTCTATGCACTTCAACCAATACTTGTACAATTTTGTAATTTGATATACATCTATTAATATGTGTATAGGGTGAAAAAATACAGTCATTATACCCTCCTAGATTAGATCAGACATGTACGGTGCTGTATGTAATGTAGAAACTGAAGCCAGGCAGCCCTAAGTTCAACACTTCCCATATTTTTCATTATGTGGTTTTTAAATTAAAGAGCATTCTGAGACTGGCCTCATTCACTGTAAATTTAGAGTAAAATTAGCTGTATTTTGAATTGTGCTGTGAATTGAGTTGATACAAATTAGAACAATGCATTGTGTTGCTGAGTTTTAAATTTTAACCTATTTTAATGTCAACATATTCAACTCAAACCTAAATGTTTGATGTACCTACCACTTTAAGCAGATCTTGAGCTTATAGAAATGAGATTCACAGAAAGATTTTTCATTAAGTTAAGAACAAACTTCCAGCTAGTCATTTCATTATAGAGGAATGACATTGGTACTGAAGTAAATACAGCAGCAACAGCATCACCTGCAACATGTGTTGGGGGAAAGAATTATCTGTGGACTAGAAAGAGGCCCGTATGAAATCTGGTGACCATGTGCTTTCATGGATTCTCCAGTGGCTAAATAGTCTATGAATACAGTAGAAGCTAAGACAATACTTTCAGCGTATTTCTGGCCTCTCCCATGCAGGCCCAGTAACTATTCTTCTCCAATAACATTTTGAAATTTGGCTTAAATTAAACATTTATAACTGTTCAAACTTCCTCAGTTAAATGATTACTCTCTGTCTGAAAGTCCTTATCTAGATATTTTGGAAATGTAAAGATTATAAAATATACTTCTTCTTGAAGAAGACCTTCCTTGTTATTTTTTCCTATAGTTACTGTTTTTATCAGTATGTGTTTATGATACATAATAATTACTTTCAACTTGGGGAATTGGTGCAAATGCATACTGCATCTTAATATAATGAGTCATCTTACAATGACAGACTGTAAATGTTCTCAGCTAATCGTAGATACACTTAGGTTTAAACCATGTTACATTTAAAATTAATGATATAAGGGAATATTATACAGCTTCAAAATAAGACTGAGAACTCTCCATAAGCAGCCAGGGAATGATTTCCAGGATACTCTGTTAGGTGAAAATAGAATGTAGAGAACTATATTCTATTATGACAAAAAGCCAATGTTAATCTATTTATTTTTCTTATATTAAAATTAAAAAGACTAAATAAAATCTCCCCAAAAAGATTATGCATAGGAGAGAAGAGGCCGATGATATTGATAAAGCTTTCCTTTAACATATTTCTTTATAAATTTACCTGCCGATGACGTAACCATTTTTCAAACTATAAAACAAAATTGAATTTAAACAGCATTTTCTTATGTTATAAAATATTAATATTCATTAATTATATCATACTTTATGCTATATGATATTAATACACAATAATTATATAATACCAATTTACAGAACTCTTTCTTTCAGTAATATTTATATCATTATTTCTTTTTGTGATTTGTAATTGACTTCTATTGTGTGTTTTGCTATTAATAGCTTTATAGAGACCAATTCACATATAATTTTGTAAGTTTCACACTGAAATCATGCCATTTGATTTTTCTGCTGCATTTACATACCAGAGATGCTATAACTACCGTCAAGGAAATTAACCTATTTATCAACCTCAAGGTTTTTCTATATCCTTTCCATTTTTCTCACTTAAAACTTTTAGCTTCTTCCCCCATCTCAAAGCGAATGATAATCTGCTTTTTAAAATATCTACACATGAAATTGCATTTTAAAATATTTTCTGTAAAGGGGATCATGGAGTATGCACTACAGTTTGGCAGTGGGGTAAGACTACTTAGCTTGAGCCGCTGAGCATAACTTTGTTACTCTAAACCATTTGCTGCAGAGTGTAGGGTGTAGCTTGGTGATTGCAGTGCTTACCTAGGAAGCCTGAGGCCCTGGCTTACTCCCTAGTACCAGGAAATACCTGGGCGTGGTGGTGCATGCCTGTAATCTCAGCACTCCTTAGAATGAAGCAGGATTTCTGTGAGTTTTAGGCTAGCCTGGACTACATGCTGAGTTCAGGAATGGCTGGGACTACAGAACCAGAACCCGTCTAATTTGCTGCATGTTTCATTGGTTCAGTCACTTTTATTGCTGAATAAAATTCCACTGTGAAGATATACAATTTACTATCCGTTTATCTTTTGATGAATGTTTAAGTTAATTTCTCTCTTTGACTCTTATAAATAAAGCTGCGATGATATGAGAAACCCAGATCACAATTATCTCACAGAACTTAAAGTGAAAAATAAAAGGAACGGGGTGGGGGGGGGTTGGATGAATAGGTGGGGGGGAGTCGAATGGAGAGCAGGCAGGTCTTGTCACCTTGACAAGATATGTATGTGCACAAAATGCTCAAGATCAACATAAACCTTAAATTTTGCACTTATCCATATCAATAAAATGGGACAAATTGTGTGTGAGTCTCTGTGTAAACCTTTGCCTTCCTTCTTCTTAGGTCAATATGTAGGAGAGGGATAAGTGTGTAGTGCGGTATAAATATGTTTTATTTCCTAAGAAAATGACAACCTGTTGTCCACAGCAGTCGGATATGTGACATTCCCATCTGCATTGCTGTCCACGTTCTCCACATTTCCCTAACAGTTGGTCTGTTCAACTCTATAATTTTAATTTAATTAAATTTTAATTTGTCCAAGAAATGTGGTATATTTTCATGGTACTAGTTAGCATTTCTAGAATAAATAATCTTAAAAATCTCAGAAATTTTCTGGTTGGTTTTAACAAATAGGCATCCTTAGAAAGTAACTGAACTCTTAAACATAAGTAACTATCTAGCACACACAATCCTGATGGAATACTGTCATCAGATATGTGCTGTAAAAATTATATGTTCCCACAGTTCCTATTTCCTTAGGTGGTACCTGCTGAGGATAGTGCTGATTCTCTGGCTTTATTTCTTCTTCTTTAATCAGAATTGTGCCTTGCGTTGCTGTATTACTTGACTAACTAAAGCTTTCTGGTACCAGCAGGTGGGGAAAATGAAAAATATAATTAAAAAAACAGCTAAGGAAAAAGCTAAAACAAAAATTAGTTCAAAAAGAAAAGAGTTCAAAAATAATGAAAAATAGTGGAAGAAAGAAAAAAGCAAAATATAAAAAGTAGGTAAAATTTAAGAATAAATCAAAGAATGTGGGAAAAAACTTGTTAATTAGCTAGCAGATCTGATTGATGACCTTCTTTGGGATGGAGTACGGCGTGGACTCTGGCACCGCGTCTTTTTTGCCTGACATTGCAATACACACCTGAGTCTCAGATTTTGCTTCTGCATTATAGGTATCATTAAATCCCCTCCCAATTACTGTTATGAGAATAAAAGAAAATTTGAAAAGCCAAGAGCATGAGTGATCTTGGTCCTCATGTTAGCCAAACATATCAGGTGATCTACTAGAGGCACATGACAGTTCCAAGTGCACAAAGAGAGCTTGTCACGGGGACTATTGGCAGAAAGCATGGGTTGGGCAAAAGCAGCAGTTTATTCATGTCTTACAAACATGGTCTTACAAACATCATACAGAGCTGGCACAGAAGAACAGACACCATCCCGTACACCATGCTTCCTTCCAGGTTACTTCTATTGAGCTACAACGTCAGAACAAGTCAGTTACTGAGTTACACAGTTCCTCAACCGTGGACCCCGCCCTGATAGTGGGGTTGGTAGGTTGGTTAAAGAACAAACAATTAATTTACATGTCTAATACAGTGCAGGATTTGGAACAGAATTCAAGATATTCACATTGATATTGTAATACATTATAAAACAGTACAATTTTCAGAGATGACGAGATCACGTATCCCCTGACTGTTTCAATCCCTTTCTTTCTTTTCTCTTAAAACCAGTTGCAAAGAGTTTTAATTACTTTAAACACTCTGAACACTTTACAGTTTAAAAAAAAACTATTTACACATTATCAACTGTAATTTTAAAATTATTCATCATTTGTTTTGTCGTTTCACTTTAAAAAACAAAATGACCCGCTTTCAACTAACATACTGTAGCTGGTGCCACCATTAACCTCTGGCTGTTGTGTAGGATACTTAACAATTGACTCCTCACAACTTCTCAGAGCTACAAAGTAGGTTGTATCCTTGGCCCATGATAGCAAACACACATATGCAAAAAGACCACTTGACTTCCCCAGACTCCAAACTGACCACCGTTTGTGTTGCCTTCATAGAAATGTTATGTGGACCAAGATGCTGTGAGATGACTTTATGATGGGATAAGTAGTCACGACTGGAGAATATTCACTTTTTAATCCCAAAGTCACTGTAAAGCACAAAAGGAGGTTGATTTTCAATCTTTATACACATAAAATGTCATACATCTTCTTTACATTGAGCATAATCATAAAAAGCATGTGTAAGTTTTTAAGAAAATGCATTTTCAGAGAATTTACAAACACTGTGATATCAAACACATTCTCAAAAACTATTAAAGTACTGACACAAAACCTGAATCAAAATGTAAATTTTTTCAGTAGACTTAATTTTCACTTGCATATTTAATAATTCATCTGTACCCAAGCTTTATTCATACTTCTTCAAAAATTCAGCTAAAGTGGCAGCATCCTCAAGATAATTCCAAACAATCCCAGGGCACTGCTCTCCTCTAATAGATGCATAGGAGAATCTCCCAGCTCTAGCGCTAGCAAATGGTACAAGACACAAGTCTTAAGCTGTCATGTAGACAATAGCTCAGGACAAAAAAGACACTAGCTTGTGCTAATTTAACAGCCTAAATATATTTTTGATCATATGTAAATTATGTTAGGCTTATTCGGTTTGTCTGTTTTGATTTGGTAATGTATAAAAACGGAGGGGTTTTTTTCCTTCTTTTTATACTCTGTTATTTCTTTTCAAATAGCTTAGTCTTTTCTGGAGGAGAGTGAAATAATTGATGATGTAAGTGGGCACACCCACACTGGGTACAAGGAACGGCCTCAGAAGTACACTTACACGCTGCACATATTTCCTACACGAAAACCATGTTTCTAACTAAAAATCTAGCTGGAGTTTATTTCTTTATTCACTAGCTAATACAACAACATCACAAGGGTACAGGGGGTTCTCTTAGGCCACACTGAGACTCATCATAGGCAGTGGAGAATTCAAGGCCATGGTTCTTATGTGAGGCTATAGTTTACATTTTGACTCACATGTCACCTTAGGGGGAGAGAAATCACATTTCAGCCACAGTGTTCTCAACTCAGCCCTTTGACAACATGATTTCCCCAGTTTATTGACTGTCCTTTTGAAATGAACCTAAGTTACTCCTCATATGATAAAATGATGTCAAATAATTACAGACCAAAGAAAAATGATCAACTACTTTTATATATGTAGGACAACCATTTGAATGTGACATCATTAATAAAAACAAACTAGAGAACATTTCTTTAGTATCTTTGGATTTAAAGAAAACCTTTTTTTTCCCCAGCCTGAAGAAAAATGGATGAATTTTCATAAGAGAAGATATGGTTCTAATTTATAAAACGTAATCACTTAGATTTCCAGTGACATATCCACCTTGAAGTATATCCTTGACTTTAGATTGTGCAGTGTTCACAAAAGGCTTGACTGTTCTTGTTTCTATCACTAGAAATTAAGTATTTTATGAAAATTTATCCAAGTTCTCTGATAAAGGGGGAAATTATCATGATACTTATTTAGAGTTACTTCCTGGTTTATTAACTCAATCCTTTTGTCGCCAAAAAAGTAGCTTAATTAGTTACAAGCTTACAATCACATATAGAAAGAAAATTGATCCTCGCCAGTAGAAATTCTTGAGTTCCAACTCATGGCTAAGTTGCTACCCATCACAGAGCATATGCCACTTGGCAATTTGTCTCCTGGGGTAGTCACAAATCTCTTTCCAATGCTCCCCACCGGTCCCTTCTGCAGATGCCCCCAGGAGGAGCCGCCCAATCACCTCATTTCTGGACCCCCTTTCGGAATCCAAAACCAGAAATTCAACACTTATTTCTTCAAGACCCTCACAAGGTATATCAAAGACAAACAGTTCATTGAATACTGCATTGGGAGTACACTTTTTCACATGAGTCTTCTTTTTGGAGATTCTCTTTTTCGCGTGATACAGGTTCACTTTGACGTAGGGATCTGCAATGATAAGAGGCATTATAGTGACAATCTCCAGTTGCAGGGATGATCCTAAGGCAATGAGGCCCTTAGAGATCAGAACATGCTAAATTGTAGTGAAGGTTGAAATGGGGCAGAACAAACGGAAGTTATGAGTAAAAGTTTTGTTTTACTCACATGAGCAAGATACATAATGACAGAACAGACAACAGAAGAGAAAGTGGTTCTAAACTACAACTAAGAGAGGAACTATGAAGTCAAAAGAGGAGACAAGAGTGAAGAATGTGAATAGTCTATGGACAAATTTTGGTTACTGATAATTCATTCCAGGAAATGAGGTGGAAGGAAAGAGTGACCCAACACTTAATCTTACTGAGTTCCATGATTTGGGGATAAATCTATCTTTGAATTTGAGGCGTTCATTTTTTTTTCATTTGAGTGGAGATGTAGAGTCCCTTGCAATTATGACATTGATTTTAACTTTTCATTGGTTCTTTAATAACTTGCTATATTAGCTATTCCCCAGCATTGATCTTTTCTGTATTATCTTTACTGTGTGGATTTTATCACATTATTTAACATATATTTCAATATATCATTTGTGTGTTTTTATTACAACATATCAATTTTAACTTGCATATCTAAACCTTTAAGTCCATGTTTTCAACTTCTACCATTAAATAGTGATAATAATAATAAGAAGAATAGATAATTCTCAAATTAAACATGCATTTCTAGTTTTCATAGTGATCCTCAAGTTAAGTATTTAGTATAATTAGAATAGAGTTTAAGAACTACCCTAAAGCCTATTATGCTATGAAATTAAAGGCTTAGCATTTGAGCTCAGGCCATTTCAGCCCATAGGTCTGGTTCCTTCTCAACCTGACATGTAACAAGGGTTTGGTGTTTTGTTTCTGTAAAATTAACCACAAAATTAAAAGCTAATTCTTAAAGCAGTTACATAAGCTATTAGAATATTTTTTTTTTTACAAAACAAAGAGTAAGGATAAGTGGCTGATTTAAAATACTTAAAAAGAACTTTGTCGAGTCTTAATTTTGTTTCTTTTTGTTTTTGGCTAAGGCTTCTCACCTCTACATTTTTTTTCCATTGTTTCTGCTTCGCTCATATTTTTCCTACTATGTACTGGCTTTGTGTTTGGTCTTAGAAGTATGTAGATTTCTTCTTATTTACAGACAACATTGAATTATTATTATTTGAGAAATTGAAAGAAAAGAAGTATATAATTTGTGGTTGTGCATAAAATTCAAGTAAAATCAGAAATCAGAGTTAGTTATTATTTTATCCATCCTATCCACTTATACCCTGAGTCTAAATATTTTAAATCACCCTTACCTGAAAGTCCAGACACATCAGATTTAGGGAGATGTCGAGCTTTCAAGACAACCACAGTGAGAGTATTTGTAGTGGACTGATAGCAGAGAGAGATCAGTAACTCGCCCCGTCCAGAAGACTTCTAAACAAAGACAAATGTAGTGTAAAATTAGTTTTATTATTTGATAAGTCTTGAAGTGAGTTTCTTTAACAAAAACCTTGCAATTATATAATATTGCTGTTACTTAAATATGTAATTTTTTATGGTAAGCAATTTGAGTAACTAAAAGCTTTTGTGTACTGCCATCACAACATAAAAACATGTGCTTGCCATCTTGTGGTCTTTTTAGGTACTACAGAATTTTAAATCTGCGGTTAGTTGACCACACCCATTACTTACTCTTGTTTCTGAAGTAAGGATTTAAGACTATACTCCACCCAGGGTGACTATTTTTGGGATTTGCTTTGTAATTACATCTCTATTCTCAAAAATTATTAATTATAAAAGAACTGAATTTTTGAGCCCTTGTATGTAAAAGAAAATGATTCATGTAAAATTTGATTTTTTTCCATTAGCACTAACAGTGCTAGAATTTGAATTCAGACCACATTACACTTATTCTGACCTCACCATTCTCCTGGCCCTAATGAACATCAAAATTAAAGTTAGTTTCCTCTTCTCTTCCTCCTGGTTTCTTCCTAATCTAAGAAACAAATTAGCTTAAGAACTGACGTTTTCAGCACATTATTTTTGAACAGTATCCTGGACTCTTCCTGACACTTAGATTTTCAATGTACTTAAAACCTTAAGTAATATTTCTAAGAACTCAAACTATAAATATTACTTAAAAGTAGTTAAATCTTAACTTAGAACTTGGCTAAAACTAAGAATGATAGCTGGGATAAAACACTACAGAATATGTATACAAAAGTTGACATAGAATAGCTATGTCATTAGCACTAACTATGTCATTATTAGTATTTCAAGCTGAATAAGGGAAAATGAGGGACTTTAAGTCCTACTAAAGAGCTAGCAGTCTTAAACATGTTTATAACATGTGGAATTTGACTTCCATTAATTTCAACACACAAAAGAAAAGGAAATGGTCAAAATAAAGTCTAAAATCAATTTCAGCTTTAAAATAAATTAGTACAGCTATTTATTCTTTAAGATCTGCTGTTGTAAATATAAATTATACTCAAATATTAGTATTAAAATCAAATGAGTTACATTTTCAAAGTGGAAAGAGGACTAAATTGGTTTAATCCTAGAACTTCCAAGTAGTACAAATACAGAGTATAATAACTCACTTCCTTTTATGTAATATAAAAAGGTGTTTGTAATTTAATATGATATGATATCACCTCTTTAAAAAGCATTTCCTTAAAAAGCCAATTTAACTTCCAAATCTACAAAGAATGGAATTAATTTAAAATTTTAATTTCAAGTTCAACTATGCTACTCTAAAACATGTTAACTTGCTTATGATAAAGAAACCATTGCATGTATTTTAAGCAAAGCAGTATGTCAAAATAGTTATTATACAAATCAACACTTTCTATAAATTGAATTTAAATATCTAGAAATATTTTTATTATAATTTATATACTTCAAGGATTTCAGTTAAGGGTTGTCTTTCTTCTCCTGTGTTTATTTCCTATATTTGATTATAATTAATAATAATTAAAATGATGGAGATTGTATGTCCAAACTTATTATTTTAGTGAAAATCTTCCAGACCCAAAAGCACTCATGAAAGATCGTTTATAAGCTAACGTTCAAAATGAATTACCCTAACATTTCTCTTGATGATCTCCCTGTTCATCAGCATTTTTCCATCAGAGAGCTCAGTTCCTGAAAGAGGCATAAGGACTTCTCCAATGACGTCATCTCTTGAAAACCTGTCAAAGCTCAAGATGGTGAAGTGCAAGCTTAGCTCTTGGATCTGGGTGTAGGGGATTCCATAGAACGTGAATGTCTCGTCAAATGCTGGGTCCAGGGTCTTTCTCAGAACTCTGGTCTTCACTTTATGCTTCTTCTCTGGGAGTATTGTCATCTTGATGTAGGGGTCAGAGGTCATCGACTGCTCATCCATGGCTGGCAAGCCACGGGCCTCCTTGATGTTCACCACGAAGGCTTTCTTCTCAAAGTTGTACTCTAAGGAGAAGAAGAGGGTCCCCAGCTTCTCTTGTTTCTCTTCAGAGGTAAGGGACGTGCTCGACTTTAAGCTATCTGGAGAAATTGCTTCTTTTTCTCCTTCTAAAAAGAGCTTTGGGGTCACATTCTCAGGGTCAGAAGAGCTGCTAACTTTGAGGTTGGTTTTGGGAAAATTGCCATTGAGATCCCTCTTCTCTAGATCGAGATGCAGTGAATTCTTTGGCATAACTGGTTTATTCTTTCCCTCGCTTTTGTCATCTCCTCCAAACTTCTTTTTGCTACTTAAGTTTTCAGGATAAATGTCAACTCCTTTAAGCACATGCACAAACTTGTATGGAGGGGTCTTGTTAGACTTAGATGACTTTCTCTGGCAGCAAATCCATGCGAAGAGAGAGACTGTAAAGACCAGGCCAAATGCACTGAAGATCCCAACCACAGTGGGGATTTCATCTGAAAAACCAAGAGATCAGTAACATACATTAAAGGAGCAGAGTAGATCCACCAACCGATTGGCAAAGCATACAAGGAGTTATGTGCATATTTTACACTAAATCAAGATGCAAATACACACAGGAAGAAACACAAGGTGATAACAAAAATCTTTCATTTCAGTAATTCTTCATTAACAAAATGAAATCAATAAAGTTGGGCCTATGGGAGATATAAGATGATGCCTAGTAACCTGGAATATCTTTGTTTTCTCAGATAACATTAGTTGACTACAATGTGATAGGTCAGTACTAATTTCATAATATTTTCATTGACTTTCTATAGCTTTCATGCTTTCCTAAACGTTAACTCATATTGACTATGGATTTCCTGAAATTCTGAGAAATTTGCATGTTTCATACTTTTTATCTACCTAAAATCCAAGCAGAAGACATATAAAGCGTCACAAAATTTTAAAAGAGAGTAGATTATTGTGTTCCTTTTTAAACTCTTAAAATATTTCATTTCAATTATGGAACATTTCAAAATAAATACACATGTGTTTGCAGAAGAAAAAAAGCAAAAGAGGAAAGCAACAGGATACTGATACCAAACAACCTATAATATAGCAGTCCTATTGCATGTGAACCAAAATTTCTCGAGCATAGAGCGATCCAAAATACATATTAACTTGAAAAGAAAAACAGAACAATACTTATAGATGAATCATCATTTCATAACCTATAGTGATAGAAGTGAGTGTAAGTAATTTGCAATTCAATTCATCCCTTATTGATTTTTCTCTTATATATCTTCACATGGCAAATAGTAACTAAATTGAAATTGGCATTATTTCCTTGAATGAGGACACATTAAATAACTGTCAGTGGGTGATATTGATCGGACACGAACTTTATCATGTTTCATATGTGAGATATTTCTCAAGCAAATTGCTAAGAAAAATGTCTAAAAGCAATATTGCTACATTGCAACATAGTCTATCAGTTGAGTTGCCTACCGGAAAGTGAATAAAACTAATATATTATGTACATTCAGTTCATTTTCATCTATTTTATTTCAAATAGTATATAACAAAGTTAAAAGTCAGAGTAAGGAAAGGGTTAAAACTTATTAAACCACAAGAGTATCAATATTTTATTTTCTTCTCAGTCTCCCAAAAAGATTTTGCATATATAATTCATCATACCAAAGATTTAGAGACTGAATTCACATAAGAGAAGATTAAGAAATGACAAAAAAAACTAAGAAGATAAAAAGCAGAGTAGAGATACAATAACAATAAGAAATTAGGTAACTGTATCAAGAAACTAAATTGTACAAAGGCAAAACAAATCCTGAATTTCCCAACTAGAAAAAAAATAAATGAATGTGTCAAAAAAATGAGGCAAGAGCTACAGATATTCAGTTAAACTTAGCGTCAGCTTCTCAGTTTTTCCCTTCTGCATAAGTCTTTGTGGTGGAAAAGAAACATGCTCCCTCTTCTGGAATCCCAGACCAGGAGCAAGAGCAAAAACATGAACAGGAGCGATTCTACAGCCTACGTGAGAAGAACAATAAAAGCAACTGAAAATTATTCTTTCAGAAGTAGGTTAATAGCCCATACTAGAATGTACTTTCACTAGCAGAGTCTCTGAAAATGTCTCACTATTAGAAAATTTCTAAAACCAAATCACAAATTGAGTGAAAACATCATAAATTACCAACCCAGTCACCTAGATAAAAGGCTGTGAAAATGATTCATTTATAAATATAATATTAAAATTCCTCCCATTTCCCCTACCTACCTCAAATGGTAAACCATTCAAGACAGCACAGACTTAACTACTATCAGTCTGTTCTCTACCAATAAGCTTTTCAGATTTTTAGAGCAAAGATCATAGTCATTTTTTTCAGTGTAGTAATTATCACATCTCAGGTATAAGTTTTATTCACGAAATTCTACAAAATACCCTAATTTAAAGAAAAACAATTGCGAGGCAAGTAAAAATGTTGCCTTTGAAATAGAGTTGGATCACAAAACAATCCTGGTTTATTCTAAAAACTGTATATAGTTTTATTTACTGAAACAGAAGTAAATTAAGTATGAGAAAATGTAACCTAAGCTGGAAAATAGAAGCTCTTGCTTAAGTTTCTAGTGTCTTTTGAGCTAACTGTCTAGCCTGCAATACTCCTCCCATCTCTTGTTTTTCTGTTACCTAACAGTGAAGTAAAATGGGCTGATCTAGTTCATTTTGAAAGTCCCTTTAACTGTTCTGCCACAGAATTTTGTCTTTCACCGGCAACATATTTAAAGGATGGAAGGCAACATAGTGTGTTGTATACTGCGTTCTGTAATGAAATATACGTCCCACACTCTCAATATACAAGTTATAAACCCGATCAAACTCTTATGCAACCACAGGCACATTTAGCTCCTCCTTATAAAATTCCAATTTCCTATAAATACCAGGCATCTACAAAAGGGATGAAACTAGCATGCGAAACACAGATATCTTGCCCTTTCCTCAGCGGATGCTGCAATTTATAGGGCTACCCGAACGTGTAGGAACTTCTGGAAGGTAAGAGCCACCCAGACAGAAGGAAATGTAAAGAGAAAGACAGCAAGAAAAGGGAGAGACCCCAGAAATAAGCTACGATTAACCGTTTGTTGTTCCCAATTAAGTACATAAAAATGTATATCAGATATCCGGGGGCTGCGGGGAACACAGTCTACCTCGGAGTATTCAAGGATCAACCTCAACCATAAGTTAACTTACTGGCTTACCAAAATCTCGGCTGGTAGCGATCGGAGCCATTTTTTTGCTGCGTGCTCTGTCCGAGGTGCTGAACGGAAAACTCCCTGGCTTGATTCACTTGCCCGGATCTGAAGCACCGGCTTTCCCGAGTGCTGAAAACAGCGTGGAGCCCAGGGGACTTGCGCCTGGCACAGGAAGGAGGCAGAGAGAGGAGGGGGTCCACTCGCCCTGGCACAGCTATTTGCCACCGCTGTTCCTGTTTTGGCTCTTCTGAAAAGCTCGTCTACGAGACTCCAGACGTGGCTGAAACCCGAATTGACGCAATCCTGACGCTACAGGGCTGAAATCAGCACCTGCCCCCCTCCTTCTCCCTTCCAGTCTCTTCTCGCCCTCCCTGTTTCCTCCCTCCTCTCTTGAGGATTCAGCACACACTCATCAATTATTTTAACTGTTGGACTACTAGATATTAGCTTTGTTGCTCTGTGGGGGCTCAGAGGCACAAAGAGATGAGTCCTGAAACTGATCTTTGCCAGTTCCTGATACAAAAATCTCCTGATCACCTAGAGAAGTAAAAACGTGCCAGAGTTATCAGAATAAGATTTACAGAGACATTTTTAGAAAGAATATAAAGGGAAAAATCATTGTATCAAATAACCTATTGTAAAAGATGCAAAAGATATATTTTCTTGCTCCCTAAATTATTCTTTTACACATTCATATACAAATTGAGTTACCATAGCTGAAAATCAAATGCAAGTTTATCTATTTTATGTGACTATTCCCTATGATAATTCTTACGTGTTATTAAATTATTAGTCTAAACATCTCACTAATGCTGTTGCTCCTTCCTGGTCTATCAGATCTCTTCCGTTTCAGATCTGACATTTGATCACTAAAAGTACTTAGGCACAGATGGAGAGAATCCCCTGGCATCCGCAGCCTCACTGTCTGGTACGACTTTTGCATACAATGAGACTGCTTCTTAGGTGGCATTTGTAATTCAAGGCCCGGACTTCTAAAAGATCTGTACAAAACCATTACAATAATAAGCTCTAGTTCTAAAACAATACTGACGATTATTGGCTATTTGAAGAAAACCATTTTCCTAAACTTATGAAACTCTATGGAGAAACTAAAAGAAAGTGGTGCCATAGTCTGATGAATTTGAAGGATGTTCCTTTTAAAAACAAATGTTTAGCAATTTTCTGAAGAAGAGAACTAAGGCTGTGACTCCACCTTGTCACTTATTGCTGCACAAAGAATTCCTTGGCTTTGGAAGTTAGTGTTCAAATGACATTCAGTGTGTGCTGGGATGAGAGAGCAGCGAACACTGAGGAAGTCTCGGAAAGCTACTGTACAAGTGACAGCCTCCTTCACCTGGGCAGGCAGCCACCCTGAGCATGAGTGCTTGCCTGAGGAGAGCTTGGCTTCAGCTCCTTGCATCATGGAAAATTTTCCAAACCAAGGTCTCTTTCTCTTTCGGCTTGCGCCCACACACTTGGCAGCTTCGCATTTTGCTAACAGATTTTTAAAAACCTTACATTTACATGCTATGAAAACACATAAACTAATTTGTGTTCTTTATTTTTTTTTTCCATTGGCAGGGTATGTGGTCGTGTGCTTATCCCTGCATTGTATGTAGCTCACTTGCTTCCTCAGGCACACTCGCATGTGCTGGGGATTGTGGTCAGGAGTAACCACGCATTTAGATGAAAGAGAGGGTGGCACTGATTTGTCATGCGCATCACAGGTAGAGCAAATATATTCTGTGAGCTTTACTGAACTGTTTGTTTTCTAGCTAAGTTACTGCTAACATATGGTTAAGCTTATTTGTTAGAAACATAAGCACATTATATGTATGTTACAGATACATTAGTATCTCATTAATTACGACTTCATATGCTAACATGCTGCCTGAAACCCGCATAGATTGTTTAAGCTGTGCTCCTCCAGAACCCCAACCCATTGTGATAAGATTACCTTTTGCCTAGAGCTAATGTTACTGTAGTAACCATTTCATTGCTTGCTTCATATACAAACTGAAAAGCAAAAATCATTAAATAAAACATCTGCCATGTATTCAGGTCAAGCTTCGAACATACAGCGATGAGGAGTGGGCACCAAGTGAAGGGAAACCTGCACGTTTCTTACGATAGAGAACGATGGCCTACCACCACACGCATTCTTTTTTGATCCTGCAACCAGAAAACCAATTTCCTGATGCAGGCTAACTGACTCAGTAGCCAGAAACTTGGGAGGAGGGACTGTTGCTAGGTAACCACCTCTAGGCCCGCCAAAACACACAGCCTCAAACAAGTTTCTGCCCTGAGAAACACAGACCTTTCTGACCAAGGGGCAGTGTTTCTTTCACACAGATACTTTCACAGTTAAAATGATTCAGTTTTCTCCTTTTTTTTTGTTCATGTAACTGCAAATGTCTATATATATATTTTCAGAAACAACAGAGCTCCTGAAATCAATTTGATTTTTAAAACATCCATTTACATATAGAAACTGTTGTTAACTCATGATTTTATTATGTTTTACTCACTTGGTTTATTTGGTTTAATTTAGCTGTAATTTCATTAATCCAGTTTATTCATTTTATTAATTATATTGCTGTCTTTATGTTCTCACTTGTTTCATAAAACATATTATTACACAGGATCATATTTAGAGCGATTAAGAAAAAAAAATTTCAAAAGGCTTTGAAAATGTTACAGTGATCTCCAGTAATCTTTTGTAATACCCAGATTAGTAATACAAAAGCATTTCACCAGTGTGTGGGTGGGGTACAATGAAGTCTCTCAAAGTGCAAAATAGATAATTGTTTTAATGTCCCATTCATTCTGTTAAGATTTCTGGCTCCAGTGCTAATGCAATAGACTCAGATTACAAGAATGCTCAATTTAAAATCTTGCAAGCTATGATTTTACAGTTAGCATTACAGAAATCTTTCCATGATGCGTCACCTCTACATTGTGTTCCTTCAATAGAGTCGCCACGTACTGTACGCTTTCATTGCCTTTTTAATGACGTGATAATTGTTATCTCGAAAACTCTTGTTTTTTTTCTTCATTCTCTTAAAAAATGCTTATTATATGTGTACTTTCCCTGGGTTCTTATCAACAGAGGGAAGAGATAGATTTACATTTATCAGAATGGTGGAAATGATACTCTCTTAGAGCTTTCTGAACAGAGAAAAGATTGCTACATTTTTCTGTAGAACTGAAACAAAGTTCATCAGGTCATAATGTACAGCCATATTCCTTTTGCCTGGTGTTTTCTCAAAACCTAGTAAACACAAGGTGACTGCCACCATGCCTGTATCAGTTTACTCTTATTGTAATTCATAAATGTGGGTTCATTATAACTCTTACAAAAATACATTTTTCGCTTCTTTATGTCCATTGCAACCTCTCTCTCCATTAATAATCAGTTGAGATTTTGTATGTACTATGAAGTTTGGTACGTATCAGTATTTACAAATTGCTTTTAACTTATGGTCTTAATGCGATTGTCTTTCCTGAGATCTTTTAATTCAACTTGAAATATTTTGAATTTTACAACTACAATTTCCAAAAAGATAAGCCATGACCTCTCTAATGTGAAACTCCAGTATTCCATTGAGCTCTGGCTATCTTGAAGGAGTATTCTTTA
The DNA here is from genome assembly GCA_004027205.1 of Ctenodactylus gundi. NCBI lineage: Eukaryota > Metazoa > Chordata > Mammalia > Rodentia > Ctenodactylidae > Ctenodactylus > Ctenodactylus gundi. Next base: position 27,152 of record PVKB01004982.1, on the reverse strand, counting down.
AATCAGCTTTTCCAGTTCTTAGGTCTTGGTTTCTCAACAAGTAATCGAAATAAAGCCATTGTACAAGCCTTTCAGCTTTCAGTTGACCTTGAAGGTATTTCTTCCTACCTCATCATGACACAATGGTTGGCCCTTTCAGTCTTGTAATGTGAAACTTTTCTTAGCTTTATATTAACAAGAAACTATTAAGAAATTTTATGTTTGCTGGAATGTGAAGGAAAAATTCAATTATACTAAATGTTCCATATTAAATAGTGAAGATTTAACAACTATTTTGCTATTTGATAATATTTTTATCAAAACATAAAAATTAAACACTGCTACTACTACCAAAGATGTTTGAATAAATTATTCTAGGATTCTGCTGTTGGAAGCAAGAAACTATGTCTATCAGTGTAAAATCAAGAGTTTTCTAGTTTTAAAAATCTGGATGGATGCATTACAAACATGAAAATCTATATCTTTATGTGGTATCATAAAGTGTTTTGGTACATGTATATATTGTGAGATAATTAAATTGGATTAAATGAATCTCTTTTCTCAGATATTTGCCATTTTATAGTGAAACTATTTTAAATCCATTCTTTCTTCTATTTAAAATAGATGATACAATATTGTTATTTATTCCCAGATGTGCAATAGTGACACACCAAAAATTCTTTTTCTTGCTTAACTATATCTTGGTACACAACGATGAATCCCTCACCATTCCTCCCTGCGCGTCCTTCTTGCCAGTCTCTGGTAACCAATGTTCTACTCTCACTTGTCATGAGATCAACTGTTCTGTGTTCCATATGTTAGTCAGCTCAGATCAGGTAATACTTGTCCTCTGGTGTGTGGCTTATTGTGCTTTCTGTAATAGTTTCCAGTCCATTTTTGTCATCGAGAATAAATTGTCTAGCGGAATAGCGATCCATCTTGAATTTTTCCTTTCTTTTTTTTTCTTTTTTTTTTTTCTGAAATGGGGTATCACTCTGTAGCCTAAGCTGGTTCTGAACTCACTATGGAGCCCAGACTTGCCTTGGACTCACAACAATTCTCCTGTCTCAGCCTCCTGAGCGCTGGGATTACAGGCACGTGCCACTGTGCTCGGTTTATATGGTGCTGGGGAACAGAACCAGGTACTCAGCACTTGACTTAGCGCCTGCTAGGCAAGCACTTTAATCGCTGAGCCACTCCGCCAGCCCCTCCTTCTTGAAATGTGTTGTGTTTTCTTAAATAGAATTAATGTTATAGAAAAATACCGTTTATGCTGAATTAGAAAAAAATGACAGTCTAATAGAAAACATCACGACTAGAATACTAATCTAACTATATCTTTGTATTATATAGTTGTATGTAGTAGCTACCAACTACCTTAAATTTAAATGAGTAAATACCCTTTGTAAAAGGAGATAAAAATTGTTGGACTAGGGAAAATATAGAAAACCTCCTCACCAATCAGTTGTTACTTACAAGACACAAAAATTCTAAAGCAGGAAGAATCAAAGTAAAAGATTAGAAACATATTTCCTATGTATCAAGCAAAAGTTTATCTGTATATACCTATATGTATGTATGTGTGTGTGTGCTACGTATATTCTGATGTTAAGTAAACATGTTCTCTTATCTATCTTCCTATCTACCTATGCTTATGTTTTCTGATACACAGATACTCTTCAAATTCTCATGAGAATACGTCCTGATTAAACACCTCTAAAGTTGACAATATAGGTCGAAAACACATTTAATATACTTATCCTATGAAACATCATCATTTATACTAGCTCACTCTAGATGCACTCAGGACACTTACGTTAGCATATAATCATGCATCCCATGAAATTATTTATCAGATAGTACTAGTCATGAAAATACTAGAATCTGAAATCTAAAGTATAGTTTCTACTGAGTGCATATCATTTTGTGCCGTTGTAACTAAACCTTTATAAATCACGGCAGCTCAGAAATGGTCTTGCTGTGTGTACTTGCTCATGAGGGGTAGACTATTCTATGTCAGACAATATGATCCTAGAAAAAATAAGAAAACATTTGAATATCGTGCTATTTGAAATAGTCATTCATTTGCCATTTGCCACCATCCCAAGGGATAAAAACCGTCCAAATTTAATGTCTCTACTTACATTGCTTCATAACATATGAAGTGAAACTGTGAAGAACAAGGTGGGAAATAGACACATCAATAACATTAAGGAAATTCATCCAAACTTTCTGAAAGTTGATAGTTGATGGTAGAATAAAGCAAAATTCATTCAGATAGAGCATATCTAAGCAAACAAGCACATTTGACTTCATTGTCATCATCAAATGCCATTCCCAATAATCTTCGGAAGTCAATTTGGAACACGAAGTAGAACTGAACTTGTGCTGGCAAAGTTTTAAGAGTCTCACGGTGCTTTGTAAATAACCTTGGGGGAGATAAAAGAGATATTTACATGAAGAAAACTAAGCTAACTAGGAAACTTCTTTTTGTTGTTTAGGAGCAAAAGAGGGGAGAAAATTATAAACAATTCAGTCTCACATAAAAATTTCAAAAAATTTTTTAAAAAGAGTGTGGGCTGAATGTTAGTAATAGCATTTCACATCAGGATATTTGTAAAATTCAACTTTAACTGTGCTTTAAAAAATAACTTAAATAAGTTAGAGCAAAACTATATTTGAAACAATTTGACTACTACCTTCCCAAAACCGAAATAAATAGAAGATTCAGTGCAAATAAGCTGAGAACAAAAAATATATGAATACCATTATTTTAAAACGTTGAAGATAAAGAATAAATCTAAAATAATTTAGTTAAAATGAGCAATCCTATTGGTAATTCTTGACAACACTGACAAGTGAAAAGGAGCAGATATTAAAAATTGCAAATGACTCAAGTCAGAAAAAAGGCAAAACAGAAAAATTGCAATTAATATAAGAGAACATATTTGTAATGAATATTTCTTATGTGGGTATGATATACTAAAATGAATTACAAATGAATATTTTTTAAAAAAACATATATTCCAAGTAAAAATGTGAAAATCCTGACAGAGATATTTGCTAAGAAAGAAGCAATGTTCTAGTGGTGAATGATCATATGAAAAGGGGTTGTTGGCCGAAATCCTCCAAGAAACTTAAATGAAAAGCACCCAATTTTGAGTAGCATTATGCTGCCTCTACAGAAAAATTTTGAGGGACATGTGATATGATTTGGCTCTGCAATGTCTCCCAAAAGCTTCATGTATTTAGATATGGTGCAATAATTGTAAACTGTGCTATTAGAAGTTAGGTTCTGGCTGGAAAGAGTAGACACTTTAGTTTTACCTTGGAAGATTGTGTTGACTTACTGAGACTGTGGGACCCAGGGCAGAGCTTTGAGGTGTGTATTATTAACTTGCTGGCCAGGAAGTGAAGGAGCAAACTGGTGGCTTAAACTGAGTAAAGGAAGAAGAAATATTGTTCCAGCATTCTGCTCCAAAAGCTGTAGCCTTGACTGAGTCTCCAGACTGGCTTGGGTCCTGCTTGACTTGGCTTCTGTCTACAGTGGGTTGAACAGCCTCCAGCCTCTGTCTTGTGCTTCCACTGTTGCATCTGACTCTGAATGGACTGCGTGTAGCTTTCGGAAACTGTGAACTAAATACATCTTTCTTTGCTTAAATTGTGACGCTGGGCATTCTGTCATAGGCATGAATAAGTAACTAAGAGAGTATAGGATACCAAATATTGATAAGAATTGGAAAACAAGTAGTCTCCTTCACTGTTCTTGACTATTTAATATCAATATGAATATTTTCAAAAAAATTTTGACAAGATGTGCTAAGACAGAACATGAACATATATGATGATGTTATGATTTCACATTGCTAAATGCTAACCTGAAATTATTACTGGCATGTACATAAATGTTCATAATAGTACCACTTACAGTCTCCAAAATAAGAAATATCTGTTTCTTTAAATACTAGTAGAATATCAAACAAAAATAAGAAAGAATCAAAAGTCAAAATAATTCCAAAACATTGTTTTATGAATGGCAATGAATTTTATAAAAATAATTAAATAGATGAAATAAAACAGAGCATTATACATACTGTTTCATTCTACATTTTAAAACTTAATAAAAGAATAAAATTGAACCAAGAAGCAATATCATGGTTATTATTTGCAGATTTGTATTTACTTATTGGTATGGGGCATCTAAAAGATTTATGCTATTTTAACATGCTATGATGTAGCATATTGATTTCTTGTTTTTTTAATTCCTTGAGTTATAATTTGCATGCTTTCTTTTGTGTGTTATGTATTTCCAAAAACTTCACCAAAAGTTCGTGTGTATACAATTGCTGTATATTGATATTTTACAAGAGTAAATATCATTTGAGGACATACACAAATGAGTTAGGGTAGATAATTATAAGGAAGAACACTATGATTCACAACTGAACATAAGAAAGAAAATGTGAAAAAAATGTAGATGAATCATATACAAACTAAATTTTTCTTTGAAAAATGAGTATTCCTCTGAATAGACTTGAAGTTTTCAACTGTCTACATTCTTTGCATCTTCGGGGCCAAAGATCTGCCCTTTCCTTTGGATTTACGATAATGTACTTTCTTTGAGCTATGTCTCTTACACAGGCACAGACATTATAAAAATAGAAGATAATGTGGGAAATGAAAAAAAGGTAAGAATGAGCTTTGCATAAAGATTACATTAAAAATGTATAGGAAGGTGAAACTTCTGAACTTGCACATGAGAAGAATTCGCATTTTTAGTTGCTGTTCCTCATGAGCTGACTGTTATGAAATGACACATAAATGAAAATAATTCCAGATTTCACCTCGCGGTTCGAAGAGCTCCACCACATGTGAGATATTTGGTTATGTATAAAATAATGCAGATGAGAATAAAGTTCAGAGAACTGGAATCATTATACAGCATCAGATTGTTGGGGTTAGGATGGGAAGGTCAAGAGGTTGATGATCTTTAAGTTTTCTCTCAGCTATTGGGTACAGAAAACTGTTCTCTATCTTAGGGTGTCCAGCTCCTGTCTTCAAATTACTGAGCACACTGCATCAAGTAGCACTTCCAGTGCCACCAGTCTGCAGAAATTAGGTTCTGGCTGGAAGAGATGGATGCTTTGGGTTTGACCTTACACTATCTCTCCCCCAAAACTGAAATATTTCTATGACTCTATATTTATTTAAATCTGTCTACCTCATAACATTCATTTCTTCAAAAGATTAATATTTATTAGGTTATATTTTCTTACCTATTCTTTTCACAAATCATACCTACTCTCAGGTATAAAACTATTAATGGTTGCTCTTAGCAAAGCTTAAAATAAAATCTTCATGTAACTTTCCTTACAGAGATATGTATTTTAAAGACTTCAATTTGTGATTGTAGCCAAATACTATTTTATACAGTTGAAAGATGTTAAAGAAATAAAAATCACCTGTCATCCTATTTTAGCCTTCATTTTAAAATATATATTTTACTTATTTCTACATATTTATTATTATTAATTATTTGCAGCACGGAGGATTGAATCAGAACCTTTACGTGAAGTTACATCCTCAGCCTTCTTCGTTGTTTGTCTTGAGACAGTCTCGCTAAGTCACTTAGTTGCTCAGGCTGAGTTGGCCAGACTGAACTCAAATCACTTATTGAAATGATTTTTTTCCCATTGATCATATTTGCAGGGGCCGATTTCTGGACTCTTCATTCTATACCACTGACCTCTCTGATCTACACTTCAACCAACACTACACCGTCCTCATTTCTGTGGTTTTATATCAAGTTTTAAGTCCTGATAGTGTGTTTCTCACAAATGACACCTTTCTAAATCATTTTCACTGTTTTATTTTCTTTGGCCTACCACATATATTTTAATATACTTATCTATACACATCTACAAAACCCCAGCTGGTTTTGCGTTGGCATTGTATTAAAACTCTAGATCACTTTGTAAAGAATTGACATTTTTTTCAATGTGAAATCTTTCAGACCTGAAAATAAAAAAAAAAAATCTGTTCATTTATGAAAACTGTCCTTGAATCACTTTCAGTTATGTTTTGTGTACTCAGCCTATGGGTCATGGGTGTGTTTTGCTCAATTACCACCTACATGTTTTATTTTTGTACTATAAGTGATAATATTATGATAATTACATTTTAAATTTGGGTATCTACATGTTTTATTTATATGGAATTTCAATTTGGAAGTGACCATTGGTGATTTGGTTGTATGAGTACCAAGCAAAACTGAGTCTGCATCATACAAAAATAATATCAACAGAATTTTCTCTGAAAAGGAAAAAGTTGAACAAGTGTAGTAAAGAGACAAATTATATCTTAACAGTATTTGTACCAAAGATCAATGGCTGAAATATTGGCAATGCTTTTTTTATAGACTAGGTTGTTAACATGTAGAGCATATTTGTTCAACTTGCATAATTAACAGTATGACATTTCTTCCTTTTAGGTTTTTCCAAGTGTTTGTATATGGTTACTCTGAGCTTGAGAATTTGGGTGCATACATATTTTGCCAGCTTCGCTTTCCTTTCCCCTCCCATTTTCACCTTTCCTTCTCTTCCTATCACCCTACCCTGACTCCTGACATCGCACCTAGTTGACTTCACTACTCATTTTTATTCTGGGTTTCTCATGTGAGAGAAACCATGTGATAGTTAACTTCTTAGTCTCACTCACTTGACTAAGCAGAAGGGCCTCAAGTTGGGTCCATTTGCTTACAAATGACTTAACTCTATCTTTCTTTGTGGTAGAGTAGTCTCCTGTTGTGTATCTGCATCACGGATTTTTTCTACCCACTGGCCTCTTGGTGGGTATTCAGGCATCTTCTACAATTAAGCTATTGTTACTTGTGCTATGATAAACATGGGCATACATGCAACTCTGTCATATGCTGCTTGTAACTCTCTGGAAAGATACTCAAAGAGGTATCTTTGGGCCAAATGGAATATATTCAGAAGAATTTACTGCATAGTTTGAACAATGACTTGTGGGTTTTGTACTTGTTTGAGTTTCAAATTCAAAACTATGTAAAGAATATCTCTTTACTCAGGACAGTTTTAAGAACTGAATCTGAGAAAGTGAATAAAATTATTTGATTCTGCATTGAAAGCTATTATATCCCAGCAAAACCGATAAATTTATAGATAACAAAAATGCTACAAATGGACATGCACATCCATCATTCTAAACCATTGATTTGAAATTCTTTTGTGCTTTAAAAAGGTAAAGAGTGAAGTGACGTGTTTAAAGAAGTTTTAAATTACTCTAATCCCTTTACAAGAGCAAATGGTTTTATTTCAGTCTGTTTCCAACATCCTCCAAAATCCAATTATTCTTGAGTAATGTCTTATCTGCTTAGAAATTACTAACCTGCACCACATAGTCCTCAGGTAATTGTCAGCAGCACTGGCATATCTGAAGACGTGATCAGATTCTCATTAAACTTTTCATCCCATTAGGTTCTAGACGTCAAAATCATTTCTAAAATTATAAACATTTGTTGGGATCATCTCTCTTATTAATAGAGATTCCAAACAAAAACAAGCATGTACTTATCAGCATAAACACGTTTTAGTCAAATGTGGTGTGATGCAGGAGAAATGCGAATTATGGTCATGGTCTTTGCGAAACTCATATTCTGTTCAACAAGCAGATTTACTCACCACATTCTAGGTTAAAATTGCATTGGGGGCATAGAAAAGAGAACAGGGCTCCGTAAGCTGCTTCCCTTGGCTTTGCATCCTGAGCTTTTAAAATTTTGTATCATTATCGTTCATATTCTTTTTCAGATTTCTTTTTTACTGTTACCTTCCACAATAAGGGACTAATAAAGAAAATAAAAAAGAAAAATTCCAACTTCCTTGTTTTTGCTTCAACATTCCACTGAAAGATGAACAAGACAATTTTACTCAGGGATGGATTTTATCTAAAAATTAAGAAAAATCTTCAGCATTTCTTTATTGTTGTATATTTCTTATTTTTCCTTCTTTGTCGTGTTCCAAATGGTCAGGACTCCAAGAATTTCACCATCACATGGTTCCCACGAGGAAGAAATTCATGCACAAACACATCGCTTGCTTATTTCTTTATTTCTCTTCGACTCTTTCCTAACCTTCTTAGATTCTGCCCTGCCCTTGCCATGACTTATCTGACTGATGTGATTCAATCTCACATTGAATCCTAATAGCTTTCTGCACTCACTCTCCTCAGGAACCGTTTATAACTTAATTGTCACTGAATTTGCAAAACTTTCCAAAGAAGAAAACAACTCAAAGTCTTATTGGGAAAGCATGGTGCCATGGTAAGAAAGACAACATACAAAATCACTTCTGCAATTGTTTTTCTGAGGACTGCCTAGCCCTAAACATGCCCCGAATTTGTATTTCTACTGAATTTACCCCATGGTCACATTTTTTCCTCTCTGTATGTCGGACCTTTTGAAATATGGGAGCAGCTAGCCAACAAATAAGATTCCTTAAAAAGAAAGGATGAAGATAATTTTTCTCTGTTGCCTTTGAAAAACTTTCAATTGCTCTGAATCCTCATAAATTACTTGATAAATCCCCAGACACTAGGTAGAGATTTTTACACAGAATGACAGATAAAAATATTTTGTGCTACTGAAAGGAATATGGAACACAATTCCACAGTCTTCAATGGTACATACAATGGAAACTTCTTGGCCCTAGTTCAGTAAATGGCACAGGATTTGAAGCACGATGAACAATGCACAAAGTGTATGTTGGAGAGTGTATGTTGTGTATGCTACTAGATAGAGGGTTGTAAAATTATTGAACCCTTTCATAAGAAGGTTATAAAGTAATTATGAATAATATTGCAGAGAGGTGATATCCAAATCCTTTCAATCTCACACTCCCTTGTCTTTCTTCTGAGGATGTTTCAGAATCGATATCCAGTGCTCCATTGTCATGGGTTTTTTATTGGCCACACTTGCCACTAGGTCCTTATACCAATAGGAGTGTCCTTATGTAGAGACTTAAAAGCTAATAACATATTTGACCCTCAAAAATGCATTCTGTACTTAGAAAAGCAGTTGATGAAAATTGTCTCTTTTCAAGGCACGTCTGCACATGCGTACATGTGTGTCTATGCTCTCTTGTGTTTTGGCTATTTCTACCTCTTCAGTGGCCTTTGTGAGCTGATAATAATGTTTCCTTGCCTGCTGGAACAGCAGTTTACGTGGTTCTTGCTTTGTGTCTGTGCATATACCACAGACCGCATTTTTTCTTCTCAGGTCTCTGTAGATTTGGCTGCAATCATCCAATCTTTGCATCATTTTTAATGCCCTCTTAGGAGGCTATGATGTTTGCTTCCATTTACTTTGTATCAGTAGTCACTGAAATTTCACAGCTATGCACAGTGTTAAAAAAAAAAATCCTGTCTATTCCAAATATGTTCCCGCTTTTAAGCATTTGTACACTTGCTGTCATGGCACCTGTATTCCGCCTTTGACTTTTCTATGCTTACAGAAATCACTGTGTTATTCACTTATTCCTATGATTACAATTCATTTTTATTTAGTTGAACAATGCATCTTTTAGTAACCCATAAAATGTAGTCATCAATATAATAAAAACCTTACATCATTTTCTTAATTGCTTCAAATCTATAAGCTAGTAATTAGAAACAATGCAAGTTTATGTTGAAATCCAATAAACTTATTTATGATTTGTCAATCTGTAATGAAAACATGATTTAATATACACGGAAACAGATTCAAAAACACAAAATCCAAGTAATTTAATTATAACTACATGTGAGCAGAGTTTCAAAATCCACTGAGGACTGTGACTGTAATGAAGAAGGGGAATGGGGAAGAAGAGAAGTGCTGCAAGGAGTGGGATTTGGTATGTAATTGTCGTAGTTCCTTTAATTGGCAATCAGTGTTATGGTTATCATTTGGAAAAGAATATTAATAATTACATTTTATAGGTGAAAATAGTAAGCCCAGCGTGGAGTAGTAATAAAAGTTTCCCTTGCTACTCCTCAGAACTTATTCTTACTAAATAAGTCTCACTGGGGACGTAGGAACTGGTGGAGTCCCCTGAGACTGCGCTGCAAAGAAACTGATAAAACCCTGTAAGTTGGGTTATGATTACAACCACATTCATTTTCTCAATCCTTTCAACTTGTTGAAGCCTTGTGCTGTGTTATTCTGCTATTGGACTCATCTCTGAACTGGTTGCAAACTGAAGTGGCCGGAAAGAAAAGAGAATGAATCAAATGTGACATTTGAAATGTCCTACACAATGTTTGGAACCCCATGAAGACAACATCTCTAAAAATAGATTGCCTGTTATTTGTGTATCTCTCGCACTGTAGTTTCCCAAAGAGTTCTGGTCAAGTTAGTAACATCAGGGCACACTGTTTTTGAAAGCAGTTAACAGTTTAACAATAAGAAATGTTAATTCATTTACCTACTTTTGCAAAGATCACTGGCCTTCCTCTCCTAATATAAATGATTTCATTATTTATTATCTCCTCAGGAACAATTAAACACATGACTCATAATTGAGAGACTGCTCTTTACCCTGATTGCATCATCTGATGTCTTTGATTGAAGATGATGAGGCACAATGTGTAGGACATCTGCATCAATGAATTTGCAGATGAAATGACTGGAAATAAATGAATCATCAGTGTGACTTCTAGAATCTTGGAGCAATTTCATTCCCACTTATATTAAGGTAGGTTTCTTTCTCCAAAGTAACTGTAATTCTAATAATATAATGGGCTAGATACTTTTATAGTTCGGTGATCTTTGAATCTTCCTTTTTAAACTCTAGTTGAGACTGCAAATATATTGTTCACTTCAGAAGTTTGGTACAAGGTCATCTAGCACACTAGTGGCTAGTCCACATCATTATTCCTGCTGCTCTAAATTAGCCAATGATGTAACTGCTGCAAAGTAACTTTCACAATTTTTGCTTTGGATGTTTTTTTAATGCAATGCAGAGTTCGTTTTTCCCTCTTCTTTTACTTTTTATTTGTTTCCTTTGTTGATGTTGGGGAATTGAACCCAGGACATTGTGCATGCTAAAAACGATTTACCACTGAGCTACTACCTTATCCCTCATCTGTGTTTTGTTATTGATAAATATTTAAGAAAAGAGAAACAGCTTTATGTCATGTTACTGTATTTAATGTCCTAAGAACATAATGAGAAATCACCCAGTTTTTCAAAGTATTTGAAGTTTCTGGTGCTGCACATGCACTTGAGAAAAGAGAAAAATTCTATAATTAGTGTTTGGTATTAGGAAAGAAAAAAAAACTTGTTTCCTATGTGAAAAAGTGAACTAGAAAATCCCAAACCTCTGCCTGATGTGGCACTAAAAACTGTCTGTTTTATGAGCCAAAATTAAAATACTCCTAGTTATAAGCATTTCCTCATTGCCTCACACCATGCATTGATATTTATGGGATCAATATGTAATCCAGTACCAGTGTGTTTAATCACAATCAGCCCAAGTGCTATGTGTAGCTCAACCTATAAAATGTACTCTAATGATTCTAAAATGTTTAATTTAAGAATCCCTGCCTCTGTGCATATGAATCAGAAACCTGTGTTTAATTATTGATAGCAATTAGTACACAGAGGCAGACAAACACCATCTGGCGGTAGAAATCATTCTATAGCTGCCCTTCTTCCACTCTAGGTTCTAAAGTCACACATCATTGATTGGATTCCCCAGGGTGAAAAGGTGGTTGTCTCTGTGTGCCCCACGCTGCTAGAGTAGCTGTTCATGTACTCCCCATAGTACTGACAGTCACTACATGCACATGGAAATTGCGGGGGTAAACTGGGATCCAGCATCATAATCAGATCTCAAAGAATTCTGCCATTAAGAACTCCTAACCCTGAAAGCATGTCATGAATAATAATGAAAGGGATGTTATATTGATTGGCATTTCAGGGTAGATATTCTGTGACAAAAACTCAGTGCTCCACATAGAAAATTCCAAATATTATTCAATTAGGTTAGGAAATAAATTCGAAGGAGACCATGTTCATGTGTATGTGCCTGTGTACATATGTGTGGTGTGTGCATGAGTGTGGTGTATATTTTAAAACATGAGGAGAGCTGGAGGAATAACTCAATTTTTAGAGTGCTTGCCTAGGAATCTCAAGACACTAGGTTTGATCTCCCACCACAACACAGTAGGTGAACATAGAAGCACATGTTTGTAATCTCAGCTCAGGAGACTGAGGCAGAATTGCCAGCCTTGCCTATGGTGACTTCAGGACCAGCCTGGACTGCGGAACAAGACCCTCTCCCAAAACATTAATAATCAAGCAAATAATAACCACAATAAAAGATCAACTGTTTTCTATCTAATGAAGTTTAGAGTTTCTAAAATAAAAAGTGATGGTCACTACTATGGTTATTCTTAAAGGGACCCACCACTGTCCTCTCTCTAATACATAAAGTGTATGCATAGTGTTTCTTCAGCATCACATCAAGCCCATGAAGGACTATGTCACCAAGACTTCACACCTGACTCTTTCCCATTTTTCTGATATCCACCGTAGCCCATTTGCTGTATGACACACGTTGGGCAAAGCTGAGTGTTACGTGCATTGAGTTCTGTCTGAAGTCCCTCTGTGCCAACACAGCCCAGACTACTGGGCCATCCCTTCCACCACCAAGTAGCATCAGCTAGAGCTCCTCAGACCAGGGCTATTCAATGTTTCTGATTTCTTCATGTCGACAGACATGCTGAGTAAAATCAGTGCTTGTTGTTGCATTTCTCTGAGCCATATGCAAGCAAGAAGATGTTCTGTCACCCTGCCAACTCAACCAGTGACAAACTGGCTAATAGTCCTTCACGAGCAAGCAGTCTACAAATAGGGAAACTTCTGAACCATGTGCCAAGAGCACAGTGTACAAGTGGAAATTAATATAAAGTGGAGGACGGAGTAGGTCTGTCCCCAGATGCCAACTCAACTCACTGGGTAAGTCTAGTGTGGAATCTTTGTCTTCAAAACACACCGGCTACTTTCATCTACCTGAAGCTGAGGCATGTTTTGGTAGGGTCTGAGCTGAAGGGACTAAAAAGAGAAGGCATAAAAACAATCAAAGAAAATTAGAGGGTCTAACGAGGCAGGGAAGAGAAGGGTGGCAGGAAACTTCAAGTTGCGGTGTAGTCCTAGGGGACTTGGACATCACAGTAAAACTTTTATCATGACTGGAATGAAGGGAATGTGGAAAATACCGAAGTCCCATCCAAGTTATTCGGGTTTCAGTGCAAGAGCCTAGTCTGACGGGAAGTCTGTGACAACAGGAATAGCATCGAGAATTTCTAGGGAATGGGAAGAAATCTGTGCCTAAACTCTGGAACTTGGCTAAGTCAATAGATTTAAGCTCTACACCACACAACCATGAGGACTTAAGAAATTGTCTCAGCCACAATATGAAAGGTGGTAGAAGGTGAGGGAGATCTGAGAACTATAATCAGTTTTTATTTACCTCACTTTGTCTATGCTATTTTGCATAGTGGAAACTATTGGACTTAGCCTTCCAGAAAACGTTTTATTGGAAATAATTGTCAAGTCATTTATTTTGTTTTATTTGTTGATACTAGAGATTTAACACATGACCTTCTCACTGTGATGTATTCCCAGCTTTCTTTTTTATTTTTGTTTTGAGACAAGGTCTCACCAAGTTGCTAAATTGGCACAAACTTGACCTTATGATCCTCCTGACTCGGATCACAGAGTGGTAGAATAAAAGGCCTGTGTCACTAGACTCATCTTGAATCATTTTACAGACTCCCTAGTAATGTACTTGGTAAGACAATAAGGGGGATAGTAATGAAGCATCTCAGACTTTAGCCTTGCCCTGGTAAGAGCATGGCTTACTGGCAAAGATGGTTTCAGATGCTAAAGTGACAGGTTTAGTAACTATGTAACCTCTGCAGAGGGACAGTGTGCACAAAAGAAAAAGGAGTGGCAACTGATATACAGAACTGTGCCAGACCGACTGCGGGGTGGATTAGGCACACAGGCTAGAGCACCTGGTTTGCTCTCAGAAACTGAGGTTAGAGAACAAATGCCTGTCTCTGACCTCTGCAAGTTGCAGGGACATTTATGAGACATCTCATTTTACGAAAAAGACATATGGGTTCTTCACTCAGTTCATTTATTTAACCTAATTTCCTTAAAGAGATTAAAAGCATCACAGATTGCCGTAATATTTTCTTTATGCATTGTCCCTGCATATACATAATTGTAGCTACAGCTTTTCATGAAATATTCATTAATTCAAGCATGGTTTGAGAAAAGTCAAGAACAATGACATATTTGCAGTGGGACAAATCTGTTCAAAAGGTCATTCACGCATTTTCCTCCCAAAATTTATGGCAGAATACCTGAAGAGATCATTTTTGTCATAGAAAAATAACAAACTGAGCCAGAATTTGGCTGCTGAACAGAAATTCTAATTATGATTTTTGACAAAGATAACAAAGAAGATGTGTTTTGTATTGCAAATCTTTTTTGATAACCCCTACCTAGCAGAACACTTTTTACTAAAATAATTTGCACAAACTCTTGCAGCTACAGCCATGGTATTTTGGGGCGGTATGTAAAATAAATATCCTCCAAGTTCACTTGATGTCTCCTGTTCCTTTCCTCATTGATTAAAAAAGTTCCCTTTGAAGATTTAGTTTCCCCAGAAAAGAGGTTCAAACATGGGTTAATTGAAACAAAAGAGTAGTTTACATAATTAGAATTACTGTAATATTATAGAGGCAATTAAAATAACAAAGCATATTTTTAAAAAGTCATATCTAATGAAGAATTTTAAACCTTGCAAATCAGGGTGGAGGCCAAGTTGAGTTTTTGCAAAATTTCTACATAGTACTTGCAATTCTTCACCATGTTATTGTGTATGAAAATGAAACTGTTGTCTGTGGAAAACTGGTGACACTGAGTGAACAATAACAGCAAACTTCGGAGAA
Source organism: Ctenodactylus gundi (assembly GCA_004027205.1). Taxonomy (NCBI): domain Eukaryota; kingdom Metazoa; phylum Chordata; class Mammalia; order Rodentia; family Ctenodactylidae; genus Ctenodactylus; species Ctenodactylus gundi. Next base: position 12,152 of record PVKB01004982.1, on the reverse strand, counting down.
TTTCACACTACAGATTTTTTGTAATGGAAGTGTAATAAAACCATCCAAATTTAGTGCTTTTGTATTGTGGCAATAAGCAAAGAAATATTACAAAGCAAATAGATTATGATGGAATCTACTTAAAAATGGATGAGAGGTTATAAAAAATGCCATTGCATTAGACATATTGTTAAAATTTTAGCCTGAAAATTCTTTAGACATTACACAAATAAAAGAAGTACTCTTAAAGTAATTGAATTTCAAGACGTGCAGGTATTTTAAAGGTCATGTACCCTAGTGCCTTGATGTGTACATACTGACAGTAGGATGGCTCACATAGGGTCAGGGGTTCCTGAATACCCCCAGGGGGTCATGAGGTAAATAGCATTATGATTAAAAGCTTAGCCTCAGGAGCCTCGTAGGCCTCTTAACAATTACATACCTTTGGCAAGTGACTTGACCTCTCAGCCGCTGTGTCTGCATTTGTAATATGGGCATAAGAATGGCATGGTTTGTACTCATGCTTCCCAAATTCTGTACTTATAATTAGCTCACTCTCTAAAATTTGTTTGCAATCTCCAAACCAATATGCGTGTGTGTGTATTTGTGGTCATGCATAAAGCAACAAGAATTTTTGAGCTGATTAATGCCCACACCACCACCTGAGGTGAGATAAGTTGACACTCTACTTCATTATTTCTGGTCTTCTGTTATACATTGTTCTTTTCATGACATAGTTAGTGCAATTTTTAATCATTTTTGTTGCTGTTATTATTAGTTAGAATGGTCCTATTCATACTACGGTGGTATTATCTACTCTTCCAAAGGAATAGGAAATGATAATATGTCCCATCGAGTAAATATGCACCAGACAAGTTTCATTCAGACACATGAATGAGTTGTCTGTCATGTTGTTGGCTGTGAGCTCAATGTTAGCCAGCATGATATTTTGGAAAAGGTACCTTTAAACAGAAACATAAAACGAGGTTTTCATTGTTAACCATTGGACTAAAGAAGGCATTGGGACTTTAGCCCTATACTTTTGCAGAGAAGGTGGGTTAGTATTTGACAAGTCGGTGCTAATGACAACTCCGAGATGTAACTCATGGGTAAGGAGCATTAGCTCCACTTACCTCCCTCAGGAGGTGGTGCCGTATAAACAGTTCAGGAAAGAAAGTGAGTACCTAGTGCATAAGAATCATGTTCAATAAAAATGAAAACTATTCTTTGGGATAGTATCATGAAAAAATTCGTATTCAGTTATACCTCATTAACTTTCACTAAATTTGTGGCATTTGAAAATTTGATGTGCTCCTTGTCTTCAGCCAGGGGTTGGCGGTTGCATCTTTCTCATTCAGGTTACTGTGACAAATCATCACAAACCGCGCGTGCGTGTGAGAGCACACACACACACACACACACACACACACACACACACACACACACACACACACACACATCAACTGGAAAAACCCTCCAGTGAACCATCTCAGCTCAGGACACATTAGCGTATGGCACAGCCTTGCGGAATGAAAAAGAGCAGTCAGGACGCAGTAATGCATCTGAGAGCAGGTCTGCCAATGAGAGCAGGGATAGGCACTTACAGCAGGGTTCAGAGTCTCCCATGATGCTTGGCGAGCTAAGAAGTGACCTGGATGATGTCGACCCTTAGAGGAATGTGCCTGCACCCGATGAGCCTGATACCCGGCACCATCTGGAAACAACATTCTCATCCTTGCACCTCCAAAAGAGCCCAGGATGGCTTGGAGAGCCGTGTAGCTCTGGAGGGACATGGGCACTCTTAAAGACAGAATCAGTCTTTGGCATGATAATGTTGCAAGCGGTTGGTGGTGAAAGGACTCAGCAGAGTCTCCTGATGCCCAGTGTCTGATGGAGAGCCCTGGGCAGAAGCCTGGACCTCGATGACTTGTTACCAGGATCAAAAATAAGGAGATTACTAAGCTCTTTAAGCCCTCTCCTTCTCTCCACATCCCTCCTCGCAGAAAGATTGTGTGGGACTATGAAATGCTGGCAGTGATGCAAGTTGGAAAGTCTTCACTGGCAGCTGAGGTCTCAGGAGCCCAAAATCGGGAGTGAGATGGCCCCTCCTTCTCCTATTTCTTATGGAAAAGATGCCTCCCAGGCCACACCGCTGCTGCGCTTTGGTTCCTTGTGCTGCTGCTGCAGTGAGCAGCCCTTCCACCTTGCCAGTAACCACTTGATTGCCAGACGCTGCAGTCAGCCAACCTTCTGAGGACTCTTCATGTAGCACCATAAAGTGACAGGCTTGCCTTGGAAAAGTTGTCATTTTCACTGCCAGTTTTTTCGGATAAAGATGTTTTTATAACCTTTCACAGTGGTCTGCAAATTCAGCAGGAATGCACAATTGACTCAGGGCTGTGTGTGCTCAAGAAGCTCCCACAGCCCTCCCACCCCAAGGCACCCTGAGATACAATTACACATCCCAAGGGCAGCTCCCTGGTGACGCCTGATGGACTCCTGGGGTCACTGACAGCTAAAGTGATTCCTAGGACATAGAGAACTGAACCATCGCATCCCTTATGTGCCCCGGCCTTCCTGCTGTCACCAAGGTGTGTGTAGTACCTTTGAGTCGGGAATTAGCGGACTGGAATTTCCCTTTGCTACCTCTTGTGTACAAAAGACCTTTTCAATGAAAAAAATAGTTGAACTAATTATCTTAAAAATTACACACACACACACACACACACACACACACACACACACACACACACATATATATATATATATATATATATATATATATATATATATATATATATAATAGTTCTCCAGGCTTCAAAGTCCAAGTTTGTTCACTGCCCCTTAGATTACTGTCTTCTCAGTGTAACCCACATGGGAGAAAAAAAAAAAGACTGAGGAGTTTTCTTAAATGTCTTTTAGAAAGACACTAATCATATTCACAAGGGTTTTTCCTCGTGACCCAGTCATCCCTTTAGGGCCCCAATTCCTAATATCATTGCCTTGGCATTTCACATTTTGGCATGCGAGGGAACATGCACATTCAGGCCACTGCACGAGAGCACTTTTCTTGCTTATTGAAATGCTCCTTTTGGATATGTGTCAACAAGCATATTGTTATACACTGAGGGTGTCATAATGCAAGTTATAGGATGTTAAGTTCTCAATCCCCAGCGTTTCCTGATTATGGATGGGAAACTGAATAGAAATTACCCTACAGAGTGGACAGAGAGCTAGGTCAGGGAGACAGAAACAAATGACTTGTTCACTCAACCTGTATACTCTTCTTTTGGGGAACAAAACATGACGACATTTTCAAGACTTTCTAGACATTAACATGAGGTTTACCAAAAATTCATGTTTGTAGGAAAGATGTAGGCTACACCCAGGGCTAGTTCACAAGAATTTTTCACATCCTTTACTATTACATGGCTTAGACATCGACTCAGAGCGCTATGGCGATGCCTGTGTTCTTGAACCACACTTGGGAAAAAAAAAGCTAATGAATGAGGACCCTCTGCTTTACACTTTATCTGTGCAGTAACCACCAAGTATTCTAGTTATTTTACACTTAACATTGTTGCAAACCCAACATTGCTTTGTCATTCATAGAAACAGGATTTAGAAGGTGGAATGTCAGTGTGGTCACTACCATCAAATGGTAACATAGTGTAAACTCAGATGGAATATTTCATTTTGTCATTTCTCAACATCTTCATCTGTACAATGACACTAGCGATGCTTTTTCAAGCCATCATACAAGATCACAAGAGAATTCTAGTAATTTAATGGATCTGTGTGGACACTGCAAGGTATGACATGTGGTGTAAATGCAAGGAACTGCAGAATAATTGGGATACTCATCTCTCAATTGACTACTAAATTGAATTGATATATCCACTCAGTGAAGAACAGATCTTTCTTCTTCTACATATGAATGATTTCCTGTTCAGCTTCTGAAATTTTAATTAGTATAGATAGATCCTCATGGTTTTCCAAACAGACTTATCCCCTGGTTCATACCAGCCTGTCTTTCAAGTACAGAACAGAGCTTCTCCCCTGTGCACAATTGTTCAAAGTGAAAGCACTAAATTAAAAATGAAGGTCAATAATAATTTAAGCTATATGCTCATTCTGGCCTAAATCACATTAATCTCATTGTGCATAGTAGATAAATAAATAGAAAACAGGCCAAAGTTTGGTATAAACAACTTCCACTCATCCACTTCTTCTATTGTTCCATATATAAAGTCAAAATCTGTATTTAATGTAAAGTACAGCAATATTGACACTTTTTGTGAGATGTAACATATTCCATATTGCACAACATCAGCCTTAAAAGCCTCACTGTTAGAAAATCGCCAGTTGGAGCACAAAATGCCATTTCTTACAGACTCATGGACGACCTGAGTACAGTGGAGCTGTTGTCAGTTTACTGGCCTCCTCTCCGTCACTGCTCTCCAGGCATCTCCTTCAACAACGACCAGGATTCACATTTCTACAACACCATGTTCTCAAATGTAGATGCTTTTTAAATTCTCTAAAAAAGTGGAATCATGTTATTTGTATACTCTTTAAGAGATAGAGATTTCTAATTTAAGTTTTATTGTTAGGGTTCACTTGAATGGTGGTATATCACTAAAGTGTACTTGTTTTGCCAGGCAAATGCTCTGATAGGCTAGATAACAGAAAGGAAAGATATCCTCGTCCTATTCCCTGAGGCCCCCAAACGTATTAATAGACTAAATTGCATCTAAGAGGAGAATTCATGTTGCAGGTAAAATTAATTGTATGAGAGGAGGCGGTTACCCTGATTATCAGCATGTTCCCAATATAATCACAAGCTTGTTAGCAGAAGAGGTGAGGGAAGGACATCAGGGTCTTTCTATGTGAGAGGAAAGCTTGACTAGAGATTTTTGGCTTTTGAGATGGAGGGGGACAATGGGCCAAGGATGTAAAAAATTCCTGAAAACTGAAAAAGTCAAGAAAATGGATTCTTTTTGAGAAAGTAATAGTCCTGGTGACAAATTGATTTTACCACTGTAGTACTATTTCAGACCTTTGATTTTTATCCAGAACAGTGATTTCATTGAGTAACTACTACTATTTGGAGCAGTAAACTATTGCAAACTTTATTATTCTACTCTTGCATTGAGGATAACTGCTTTGTTTTCATACTGAATTTTTATTTTTTAGGGTTCTTGAAGAGCCAGAAGTAACAAAACATATATATATATATATATATATATATATATATATATATATGTGTGTGTGTGTGTGTGTGTGTGTGTGTGTGTGTGTGTGTGTTTGTGAATTTTTGAGCCATTTGAAAATTCTCAGAAAGAGTTCAAAATGGCCGTCTGAATGTGTAAGAGCTGGAGGGTTCTGTGGCCGCATAGACCTGAAATAGAAGAACAGCAGGCCAAGACTGCAGAGCAGTCGGCGGGAGTCTGTGCAGCAGGTTCTTGTCCCAGAGCCACGAAGGCCCGAAAACTCGAGTGAGTCAGCAACGCAGACCAGCAACAGGAGAGAGTCTTCAATAATGGCTAAGGCTGGAGCTCTCCCTGGAGAAGAAGAAGCTGTCATAATTTTCCTTCTTCCTTTTTATTTAGTTCAAGCTATTCGTTCATCTATCGGTTGGACTGCCTACACCTAGGTCTACTTTCTGCATTTGCTTCCCCCAAGTCAAACACATAACCCAAAGCTCTGCTGTAATCCCATGAGGTTATCATACTCCCTCCAGCTGTCAGTCATGTCGTTGCTAGAGTGAATAACCATTCTGAGAACAGGCTTATACACGCCTCTCTTAGCATACATGCATGTTTTTCTCTTAAGTATTTATTTAAGCAAGAAATTAGCCTGACTAGATCTAAGAATGTTTGAATGTAGCTGGAGAAGGTGGCATAGTCCTGTAATTTAGCACTCTGGGAAACTAAAGTAAGAGGATCCCAAACTGAAGCAACTCAATAACTTAGGAAGATCCTCTTTTTCCAATATCCCCCTCCAAAAAAGAACGGTTAAAAGTAAGACATAAATTCAAATTTTTAAATGGATGCAATACTTATAAATTTTAAAATGAATATACAAGTTCACATTCCTACCAACAAGGTACAATAGACTGTGTAACTTCACAATAAACTTTACCCTATTTTAATTTTTTAACAACGCCTCACAGTAAGCTATATTATCAGCACTGTTTATTAAATTTTTTTTGAGACAAAGTCTTGTTAAAATGTCCAGGCTGACCTCAAACTTTCAATCACCCATTCTTAGCCTCCTGAGTAAGTAGGATATTTTTGGCACTATACCATTGTTAAATAATTTATGTATTTGTTTGTCATATTGAATTGATATAAAACTCATAATACTGATTCAAAATTCTTTGATTGCAAGTCATGATAATTAGATCTTAGCTTGTTTACTGGTCAAATATGCTCTTGCTTACATAAATGTTTATGCTGCCTATTTTTAAATTGAGTTATTAATACTTTTATGCTCATTTGTTAACATTTTTACACACCATTTTTACTAATCCTTGGCAGCAATTAAGGCAATTTATAAGAAACTGCATGACTGACATTATCTTCCTCTGACATTACTGCTGGGTAGAAGTGTTGGATTGCAACCTCTTTTTGTTATTGAAAACTGCTCCTTGTGGCTTTGAGTGCAATCCTTAGAGATGCCTGTGCCTTTGAAGGTGATGTGTTTTTTCTCTAGGACTTGGGTACCTGTTAATGTCTATTGTATTCTTGGTTGTCATTATTATGTCTAAGCTTCTCTTCTCCTTGGCATTTTATAAGCACATTTAAATTGAGATATGTCTTCATTTTTGAAAAACAGAATATTTATTTACATATTTACTCAAGTCTTTCTCTTTCTGTTTTTCTCTCTTTCTCTGCCTAATGTTGTGACAGCAATTTCACTTCTCTCTTCTGTAAACCTCAGTCACACTTTTCTGTTTCTTTCTTTCTTTTAAGACTTATATGGACTTTTGAAAATCTAGTCTTTCTATCTGGGGCACAGCACAGTGATTAGAGATCTTTCTTCCACAGTTGATATCTCAGCAATACACACTTAATTGAGCCTGGCGGCCCTCACCTGTAATTCTAGCATTTGGCAGCCTGAGGTAAGAGGATTACCATAAGTTTGTGAATCAGCCTGGGCTACACAGAAAGTTCCTATCTCAAATAAATAAATAAATAAACCAACAAAATAAATAAATCTAATCATTCATTTGTGAATTCATTTCCCAAAGATCACTTATATTTTACCTTCAAAAATACATCTTTGCTGCTGTATTTTCCACACAACCCACTTTGGCTCGTTTATGGTTTTCTGACTTCGTGATATTGATTATCTTCACACAGACATTGTGAATTCACATTCCAACATTACTATCTGAAGTAGGATTACTTAATTGAATCAAAACACTCTTACCTTGTGGGCAAAATCTAATCTTGACTTGTCAAAAGTGTATTTGAAAATATGATACAAATTTACTTCTAATTTAAATAGATATATTGCATTGCTCTCTAACCCATTGACTCATTTCTGAAGCTTTTAAGCTCTTCTGAAGCGGGTAGAATAGTATTAGAAAACTAGTTTCTAAAAGCCTGCTGCACTGGGGGCCAGATTCTTGCATCGTAAGCCTAGGGGAGTGCCTCACTCACAAAATAAATTAATAAATTAACAAACAGGCACAAGAGGATAACACGTTATGGTGGTCTTCGCTTCTTTGGCCAGAGTACAAAGCTTACGGATGAAAAAAAAAGACTCTCACATGTCCCATTGCCAGCTGTGCCTGAAGCTGTGGGGGGATGGTCACAAAGCGTAGCATCACCTGATTCCCCTTGGGGTTCTACAGATTGTGATAGCTTGAAGAAGCTAATGAGATACAGACTGTCCACAGTTTCACTGATTTCCCACCAGTCCGAATGGTTACACCTTGCCCCCGAGAGCTGGCTTTCTGTTTGGAAGTAGTGGAGGTGGGAATTATAAGAAAAGGAGAAGGCAAAATTGAGCCGAAAGAAAAAAGAGGAAAGAGTCCAAACTCATCATCACAGGCATCAAAGTGGTATTAACTTATAAGAGAATTATTTAAAGAAGCTATGGGAGAAAAAATATAGATGAGTAAGGAACCGTGACAAGATGGCGAATGGTGTCAGATCATGAGGCTACCTGTGAGTGGAGGTGAGAGCAGAAGACTGATTTCAAGTCTCTGGGTCATCAGGCAGCCCAAGGAGTACTGGATGAGGTATTCCTGGAGTTCCCGCGCTGCAGCCAGCACCAGAGGACACATACTTTCTCCCAGCGGGTCTGCCTAGTGTCGCAGCTGCCCAAGTGGAAGCCCAAATGCGGGGCAAATGCAGAGAAGGATGTCAGTGCTCTGGAGCTTGGGCCCTTTGCTAGTCACATTTCCTGTTGTTGGCGGTCAGTTAAGTCCTTCTCATACCTGTCAATCTCAGAGGATTAGCCTTTCAGATGCCTGGTCCATCCATGGTGGAGATTTTCAAAGTGTACCATACGTTAGTCAGAGCAGAATTTTAGAAAATGATATAAGCATTTGAGTTTTTGTGAGTAAAGATGATAAAGCCCTCTCCTACAATAAATGTCAACCAAAGGAGTTTTTATAGAACATATAAAGTTGACAAACAGTAGCTTATAAAAACAATTCCTGGCCTCTGGTGTGGATTACATCAGTTTAAACCAAGCCAAGAAAGATTTTTCTGTACAAGACCAAAGCATAACTGTGAAAGTTTTAGGGACCAAATGATGTCTATCATGATTCTTCAATTCTGCCTCATAGTGGGAGAGCAAACACAGATAATATGTAAATGATAAGGCATGGCTGTATTCCAAAAATGCTATTTGCAAAAGCAGGTGACAGCTTGCATTTGGTTCACAGGGTATTGTTTATAGCTCACTGACCACTGATTTAGACATTTAAAGTAATCAAGTATACATCCTTGATCAGCTATGTAAGATCATTTGGAAATTCAAGCCATTAGAAGCTTTATATTTAAGGAATTATAAAAGACACAGCTCAATAGGAAACTGAATTTTATCTGCAGGAAATCATTGCTGATTACATGCCGAAAAATGATAATCCAAATCCACACTTACTGGAAAGTCAGAGAAACAGCAAAAGGAAGGCAACCAGGGAGCAAACAAATAGCTTATGAGATATTGAAAAAGAAACATCTTGTTGGCCTATGGTTACGTGTCTGTTCAGCTGGAAAAACAGATTCACCACTGAAAGAAGAGAAGGCTGGGTATGGAACTCTGGGAACAGAGACACGTAAGGAAAGGAAAGGCGAGATGGGAATTGGAGACGGCCTGCTCGTATTCCTTAACACTTTTCATCTTCTCTTTGAAGATCAAAGCTTTCCAAGGCCATTCATGCATGATTTCTTCAACATTTTGATCATTTTATATGCCTATTTCTTCTGTGGGTTTTTTTTTTTTCCATTCGGTTCCATGTGAATGAAACTTTGGACACCATTTTCTGAAATTCTAACACATCGTGAAGTGATCACAAATAGGACCATCTCCAAACCACACAAATTAAAAACCTGTGACACTCCTATTTTGCCAGATCAATATCCTTAATCTTTGAAAGTCTGCACATTCCTCACTTTCCCATAGGATTTTATCTTTTCTTTTGCACATGCAGTCAATAATCCTGCAATGTCACTTCCCCTTCAGTAAACTCTTCCTCTCTACTGATATGGCCCAAATTGCAGCTGCGTTTCTTGTCTCAAGTACTGGATATCATATCTAGACAACTCCAGGGTATCTCCATTCAGCCAGTATTCCACATTTCTTACTGAAAGGAATCTAGATATTGTGACTACTCAGAATAACACACTCTTTGATACACCCATCTCCATCAGCCATATGCGAGATGTTTCAACAGCAACTGCTTGGGGCCATTCAAAGCAGGATTTTTTTCTCGCCATTGCAAGAAAATAGGATAATAAGTAGAGTCAAGGTGAACTAAAAGAGAGATTTATTTTTGTTCAAAGATTTTATTATTAACTTTCCAAGTCTCCTTTCAGTATCAGTTTCCTCTATGAATATAGTTTCTACGTCTTTTTGATAGAAGGAAATAAAAGGGCTTGCTATGGTAATCACATTGCCTTGTTCATTCAAATATTAAAAACCTAAATTCAGTAGTTTTGCTCTAGTTCTAATCTCTTTCAACATCTTTTTTCTTTTGAGGCAGGGTCTTGCTCTAGCCCAGGCTGGTTCTGAACTCCCTATGGAGTCCAGGCTGGCCTTGGACTCCCAGCAACCCTCCTGCCTCAGCCTCCCAGAGGGATTACAGGTGTGAGCCACCATGCCAGGCTTATGCAGTGCTAGGGAATTGAACTTGGGTACTCAGCACTTGACATAGCACTTGCTAGGCTAGTGCTTTAACTGTTGAGCCATTCCTCCAGCTCCTCAGCTTCTTCATTTTAACAGGGTCATGTCTGATCTCTAGGCAAGATAGGAAGAAATGAAACAGAGAATAGGCATAAGGAGCATGCACCACCAGTATTTGAAACTTTTTATTCTTTTTCTTCATTTTTATTTGAACTTAGATGTGCTACAAATTCATTACCATGTTAATTACATATAACTTTGGGTAACTCCACCTGTATCTGTCACTTTTGACCACGTTTGCCTTCTTCTTACCCTTTCCCTCTCCTTTCCTGACTACATGCCCATCAACAGAGAAAGGGACAAAGAAAGTGAAGCATCTATACACCAAGGAATGTTATACAGCTATAAAGAAGGGCACATATGAAGCATTTGCAAAATTGGGTCACCTGGAGTCAATAAAGCTTTGCGAAATGGGCCAGACACAGAAGACTGAATATTGCTGGGGTCTCTCATGAAGTTGCCATGGATACTTATATAAAAAAAGATCTTAACATAAGAGAGTAGGAAGACGAAAGATAAACTGCTGGGAAAGGAGGATTTTTTTTCTTAAGATAATTTTTTTTATTTACTCTTCCACAAATATGAAGCTCACTATCATTCATGTAGAAAAATATCTTTTATTAAAGTAATAATAGTAATGGGAAGGAAGATAAAAATTACGTGCTGTTTCAACATGCTTGGCGTTTTTGTAAGTACCATATGCACTTATAATAACATACTCAAACTCCAAAACTAAGAAGGTCATTATTATTATTTTTCTTGCTTAAGGATGAGGAAAATAACATGACAGTTGCTCAGGGCTGTGCTCTTATAAGTAGCTGAAATGAATACATTGTGCACTGTGACTTTAGTGGGAAACCTTCCCTGTCAGTACAGACCTCCTGTCGTAACCACGTGCTGTGCTGAAACTCATGTGATTAACAATATAAACTGTTGTTGTTATTCTTGCCACACCTATGATTTCTTGAATAAAAATCAAATTTTTTAGCTTGACGTGTAAATGGAGTGCAAATATCTTTGGCTTCCCAGATTTGTTTGCTTATAGTTGCTTCTCTTGAACCCTTTGAGGGCCTCTCCATGATTTGATTAATCACCTAGTAATAACTGTGATTATAACTGCATACATGAAACTTGTCAACATTGGTATCTTCTAAAACAGGTTGACTATATTTCCATGCACTCTCTCAAGTACATTTTCTTGTTAAATATCCTGCAGCTAACCTGAAAGTGAATGGGTAAAGAAAAATTTAAAAGTAGATATTTAATTTTTTAAAGAGTTTTAAAAAGAATTTTAAAATAATTAATTAATTTTAAAGTATTTCTTAAAAAATGAAATGTTCTGGATTGTGCTTCCAATTTACACATTTTAATGAAAGAGAATATCTCTTTCTGGGAGTTTCACATGCTTTCATGGTCCATAAGTACAGGATTACAGATCAATTTTATTATATTTGGAAAACATTTACTTATTCTTGTTTTACCCTGCTCTACACACACAAGTAAAATGACCTGATGGAGCGTAGCAAGGACATTTAGGCACCTCAGGACCCTGCGTTTCATTGTGATTGTGAGCATTTAATGTGGTAACTCTCAAAGATTGTTTCCCTAGAAAATGTCTTTGAAGAGCCAGACTTGGTGGCGCACGCCTATAATCCCAGCATTCAGGAGGTTGAGGCAGGAAGACAGCTGTGAGTTCAAGGCCAGCCTGGGCTACAGTGTGTTCAGAACCAGCCTGGACTGCAGAGCAT
>PVKB01004981.1:0-116078 GCA_004027205.1 Ctenodactylus gundi | reverse complement strand
AATGTTCCCAGATTCCCAACTCCCGAAAATAGTGTGAGGTAATCAATGTTGTTTTATGCCACATCTGGGGTAATTTGTTACATGGCAACAGATAACTAATACAACATATAAGATTTGGGCAGATTTCAGATGTGTCTTAACTTGGGAGTTCAAAAGGTTTGCTCACCAAAAGGACTCTGCCAGTAGATGGCACTCAAGATGAGGGTCAAAAGAGTTTCCAAGGAAAGGTCTGTATGGTACTCTTTGGGAACACACTACCCCTCCCAATACTGAACACCATTTTCTAGGAAAAACAGGCCAATTTTTCAGTGAGCTAATAAGATCAGAGGTAGCTCTCAAAACCGTTGGATATTAGACCCACCAACCAGGCTCCTGAGAGTCATAAAGTGGCCTCTACTTTGGAGGCTGGCAGTAGTATTGTCTAACCTCCACTATGGGGCAAAGCAGAAGAAACAAGTTCTACCGAGTTGAGGGAGAAATGAATCCAGTTCTCAGAGAGAAGGCAACTGAACAGAGTCCAGTGATAAGGCAAGTGGGACAAAAGGAAACGATACTGCATTCATCAGCTATCTCATCACAGAGACACAAACCTCAGTATCTGCAATTTAAAGAAGAAAAGGTTTACTTTGCTCATAGTGTCAGCCCATGATCAGCGGGCTCTCATGCAAAGACATCACAGCAGAAGGGCATACTGGAGAAAAACTACTTAGTTTATGGCAGCCAGATGCAGAGCAGGGGAGGGGCCAGGTACCAGACATAGACCCCCAGGCCTTGCCTCTATTACCCAGCCAGACATACCTAGTGTGCCCCACCAATGCCCAAGGTAGATACAAAAGCATATAGTTGAAGCTCCATCCTCACCACCACCACTACAAGGGGTCTATAGAGAGCAGCCCTAGTGGGAAATTTCCCCACTTCTGGTACAAAATGCTTGAGCTACATAACTTAAATGAGAAGACTTATTTGGCTCGTGGTTTCAGTCCATGGTCAGCTGGTTCCAAGGCAGAAACATCATGGTGGAAAAGCAGGCAGACAAAGGCTGCTGCATCATGGCGTCTGGAAAGCAAAGGACAGGGGGGAAATGCCAGAGAGGAAGGGGCCAGGTAGAGTCCCCAAGGTCGTGTTCACATGAACCACACAGCCACACCCAGGAATGTGCTTGAGTAATCCCCTAAATGTCTCCCAAGCCATGTTAAGTTGACAGTCAAGCTTGGCTATTGCAACCATGCAGAGATATGCGAACACAGTAGGAGGAGGCGAAGGACTAGAATATAACAAAAGATGACAAGAATGTAACAAGTAGGCATCTCCAAGTAACAGTTCCTGGATCACATGTCTCTTTGGACATCTAGGAATGTGGTCCCACAAAAACTTGAACTCTTAACATGACTATATGATTTTTAGCAATATTTTTCATGTGGGACAATGGAGCATACATTGCATAGGCAACAATAAGACACCGCATAGGAGAGGACTTAGGGCAATCCTAACTCTACATACTGCATCCACCGCACACAGTTGGTCCCATTAAAATCCGCATGTATCAGACATTACATAGCTGGCAAAATGCGGCAATTACCCAAAATAGTGTTTCAGCCTACCGGTGTGTAAATGCCTGTGAAGGGAGGCAGTTATTAAGCAAGACATGAAAGTTTTCTTATTTAATTACTGGAGTTGGGCTTATTATGTCATTTTATAAAATAATAAGTTAAAGTCATTTTAGCAGCTGTGGTATACAAAGTACATGAAGAACTACCAAAGTTTTTTGCTCGTAACACTATTATAATTATACATATAGCATCACTAACACTCGAAATGTTATAATAAAAATATGTAAATGGAAGTTTTATTACATATATACATTAACTACAGTTGCCCAAGTTAATTTCTTTCTACTCAGCTCAGCCCAGGCAAATTGGAAGGTTGAACACCCATATCCTAGAGCAGAGTCTCTGGCGCCACACCACAGACCGGTATTAGCTGGTGTATAGACTGTTAGGAACTGGGCCACACAGCATATGGTGAGCAGCAGGGAAGCAAGCAAAGCTTCATCTATATTTACATCTATATTCACCATTCATATTCTTGCCTGAGATCTGTCTCCGATCAACTCAGCAGAGGCATTAAATGTCATGGGAGCACGAACCCTGCTGTGAACTGCAGGGAATCCAGTTTGTGTGCTCCTTATGAGAATCTAATACCTCATGATCTGAAGTGGACTTTAGGTCGTGATGCTAGCACCATCTCCCAACACACCCCCAACCCATCTGTGGAAAAAATTGTCTTCCACAAAACCAGTCATTGGTGTAAAAAAGGTCTGGAATCACTGCCCTAGGGCACTAGTAGGAACCCAGGGGAATGAAGCTAAGATGCCTTGGTAGAGGATGATCCAGCCCAGATGTATGAAAAGTCCCCAGATCACATAGACTGACCCAGGAGGAAGAGAAAAAGGCCAAGTTAGTGACTCACGGACGCATGGAGAAAGCATGCTTAAAAGAAGCTGCTAAGCAACAGGATGCCCAAAAGTGGGAGATGGAACACTAGGAAAGGCTCCCATCTGAGCCACAAACACGAGGATCCCTAAACACAAGCCGGGGGAATGAAAAGGGGAATGGAAGACAGGAAAGAGACACAGAACTATATACCTTCTGCCTTCACGGCAGCTACTTATGTTAGTCACCTTTCTCTAATGACGTGCCTGAGATAATTAACTTATAAAGATATGAGATTTATTTTGGTTCACAGTTTAGGATGTTCTAGTTCATGCTTGATTGCCCTACTGCTTGTGGGCCTGGAGCAAAGCAGAACATCATGGTAAGAATGGGTAGCTGAATAAATCCACATACTCATAACCAGCCAGGATACAAAGAGAAGAGGAAAGAGACTGGGATCCTCAGTCCCATCCCAGGACACATTCCCAGTGATTTGAAGGCCTCCCACTAGGCCTCACCTCCTAACAGTACCCTGGGGTCTGGAGAAGCATGTGAGGTCCAAACTACAGCACTACTATGCTCATTAAGGAAGTAGGTAAAACATTTACGTGGCTACGTAGCCAAGAATGGGCTTCTGGGAGGAGAGGAAGTCACCAGAAAATAACCTGACACAAAAGGCCGGGCTGCCGAAATGTGCCCCCGTGTGCTTTTGCAACGTTGGTGATCTTACGTGCAAATAAGTTGGAATTATTTTCTCCCATTGCACCAAGTCCAGAAATAGCCCGTGACCAATGATCCATTACTGCTGCTGGTAGAAATAAATGTACTTGAAACTTTGCAACAGGCTCAATACAGTCTTGCCCATGGAAACACACGTAGCAGTAATCAGGATTCCTCTCCAGCCCCGGACCTGGTGGATAATTACAATTAAGCTTCAATGGATTAGCTGCCAGCAGGACAGTAGATAGCGAGTGGTATTTTACATCTCTACTTTTGCAGCAAATTTGGGCATGTGGGGTCTATTTTTTTTTCCTCTTCTGTGAAAAACAAAAACAAATAGAAAGTTATTTCCCATTAATTTAGAAGGCCATCAAAATCATTGAAAATTGTACTGTTCCCAGGGGAGGACAGATGAGGTGCCAAGTGGCTGTCCTCATTGTGCTAGCAAGGCTAGGGTCACTCACATTACTTACTGAGCCCTCGTTTACATTTTTCAATTAGGAGATAATCAGTGTGCCATTATGACTGAAAATTGTCGGAATGACCTTTTGGCTGTAGATTTTAACCAGCAAATCTTTGGGGAGGGTTTGATGGAAAGCATGGCAGGAGAACAAGGCGAGTTATCCTGATGATAAATAAGGACAATTATCACACTTATTATCTGATAAATAATTTATTGTGATTGGCCATTAATCCATCTCAAGCCACCTCCTGGGTGAAAACACACCCCGAAGACTGACTCCTTCAGCTTTTCTCACCAGGTGTCAGAAAGTCTTGTCTGAGAAACACAAAGGAAGCATTTACCTGGAATATAAAGAGCTGTCAGTGCACACTTGAGCATTTTAATCAGCACAGATAAATTATGCCCCTTATATAGATGGTGAAATCAGACGTCTCTCTCAGCTTTAAAAAAAAAAAAAAAAAAAAAATCTGTGAGAAGCCATTTTAAGGAAAAACCACAGCCAACAATTAGGAATCTTTTATTTTAAATCTTGTCTCCCATTCTTGTTAAAAGCCATCAGCCTGGGCATTTCAGTCAGTGCCTGCAGCATGTTCCTACTTTCAGAGAATACGTACTATTATAACAAGATAATTGAATTCGTTGGCGTACTCAGCAGAGTCAAATGGTAAGAATTGGAGGAACATGTAAAAAGGGACCTGCACGTTGGAGATCAGTACCCAGTGCTGTCTCTTCTACTGTATTCTATTTCGTGGTATAACTCCAATGAGCAGATACCAATTATTTTCGCCTCTAGTGGCAGATAAATCACTTGACCTTTTGGACCTAGAGGTCATATTTCCCTAGTGACTTCATCTACTGATACTTTGAAAAGTAATATTAAGAGCTAAGGACATAGTTCAGTGTTAGCGAGCTTGCCTAGCATATGCAAGGCTTTGGGTTTGATTTCCAGCACCTCACGAAGATTAGCTGAGTGCGGTGGAGACCAACTACCATCCCAGCACCATAGAGGTTGAGCCAGGAAGTTTGCCATGAGTTCAAGGCCAGCGTAGGCTACACAGGGAGGTTGAGGTCAGCCTGGATTACAGAGTAAGACCCTGTCTCAAAAAAAGAAAAAGAAAAGAAAAGTAATAATACTGTTTTCCCTTTGGGGCCTTCAAAAAGAGACACTCAGATGATCCATTTGAGGCAAGGTCTTACTCGTACTGTCTCTCTCTTACTGTCCTTTTTGTTCCTTTTGAAAGTGGATTTCAAAAAAGAAGAGCTGATTAATTTGACTTCTTATTGTCTCTGATGTTGAACAAATACTCTTTGTTGTATTCTTTCCCATACTTGACATCTTTTGTCAGTGTTTCACTATACTGCTCTTAGTTGTCCTACCTAGAAATTCGGCCTCATTTCATAGATTCCAGGAACATTTTAATCAGTAAAAATATGAATGATTGGGTAGAAATCCATGTATTGTCAGAAAATAGAAACTGGTATTA
The DNA here is from genome assembly GCA_004027205.1 of Ctenodactylus gundi. Taxonomy (NCBI): domain Eukaryota; kingdom Metazoa; phylum Chordata; class Mammalia; order Rodentia; family Ctenodactylidae; genus Ctenodactylus; species Ctenodactylus gundi. The sequence goes on along the minus strand of PVKB01004981.1, from coordinate 110,979 downwards.
CCTGTTGTGGTCTTCCCTGCTTGGGAGCTGAGCTGACTCTGAGAAGCCCAAGGGTTCTCAGCTCTGCCGTCAGGTAACTGAAAGAAATTAAAATATTTTTAAGAGCTGTTCAGAGCTTGATTGTACAACACCAGAACAATCTGACATCCTCAGAATCAGGAAATTCTCCCTCTTAGCTACCCAAGTCCTCCAGCTGCCATAGACACCTGTTTCAAATAGGGTTTTAGGACAGGGAAACTACTCTGTGGCCTCTTTAATTCTCCATGAGGGGGAGGTGGTAATGCCAAGCCACCATCCACAGTGAGGCATTGTCTCATCCTCAGAGCTTCCTCTGCAGTGACAGAGGCCAAGGGTTGGAGTCTTGGTGGCTCCTCCTCATAGACAGGAGACCTTCCACCATCAAGAGGTGACAGTCCTGGGCTAACACAGTCCTAGGAGAGCTCAGCCTCATATGCCTACGGAGCAGCACAGCACAACAGAGACTCATGGGTCCCTTCACAGGAGTAGAACTTTAAATCACAGGTAAGATCCTAGATCACATACGGACAAGGCAACAAGGCTACTTTCCAAAATATAAGCCATCCCTCCTACATCCACAAGTCACTTAACCTTACTTGGGGTAGAATCACAAGAACTGTTTTTTAACAAGCTAAAAGGACCTGAGGCTGAGAGGTATATGCACCTTTCTCTTGTCTGGCATGAGAAATAGATGTCACTAATGCAAATCAGGACAACTGAAGGTCTCGTGATAATCTAGCGCTCGGTGTTTTAATGCCAACAACGTGAGAATTCAGGACAAGGAAAATTTTTTTTCTTTCTCTCTCCTGCATCTCTCTCCCATATATGTTCATGCATCTACCCGTGTGTGTGTGTGTGTGTGTGTGTGTGTGGTCAGAATATACAAATATAGCAATGATTAAAAAATAAATAAATGGCATGAGAATAGAAGTATGCTGCACTCTTTCAGACAAACTGTGCTTTGAATTTCTTTTTAAAAGATAATCCACTTTGAAGGGGAGTGCTCTTCCCATGCTGAAGCTCTCAGAGGAATTTGGTGGGAAGCACTGGATTTGCAAAGCCTACAGGAATGCAATGGGCAAGTCCTTTGTTTGAAGAAAGTCCAGAGCTGGCCCTTCTGCCTCTATGCCTGAGATGGAACCAGCATTCCCCACCAGGCAGAACAAAGCGCACATCTCACACAATTCCACATATCCCCAGGCCTCCCAACTTCCCACCTGTGGTTTGGATTTAAGCAAACAAAAAACGAAAAGAGGAGACAAGTCATAGCTAAATTTCTTAGGCATCAATCCACAAATAGCAGGAGCCAAGGGAAATAACCAGGAAGGTCTTGAAGAAATGCTACCAGAAAGGGAATTATGATCCGGTTGGCATCAGGAAACCTGTTGGGATAAATCAAATGACTGAAATGTCAATAGTGAGGAATGCAATCTGTGAAGAGAGGACAAAGAGGTGGGGAAAGGAGGGCTCGCGCTGTAGATCAAAGACAGCTGGACTCGCAAGGAAATACAGATGGATGGTGAAGGAAGTTAGGAGGCTGAAGCTTTATGAGTTAAGGTAAAAGAAATATATGAAATAAAGGGGAATTAGCAGTGGGTGTCCTCTCTGCCCTACTAAATCAGGACGAACTCACTGATAAATTACCATAGAGGGGGGAGAAACAGATACCATGTCCCCATAAATAAATAAAACGTATCATGCCTCATAAATCTCAGCAAAGCCGCCTCACCTTTCCCTCCTGCTACCTACCAAAATGTTCCAGAGCTCTCCTCCTCCTTGTCCCCCCTCCAACTCCCAAATAATGGGGGTGCTGAGACCCCAGTTTAACTTCTCGCCTTTGAATTAACAGCCATATTCTTAGTTTTTTTTTTTTTTCCTTTAAGTCCCGTAGGCAGACTTTGATCGCTCTGGGGCTTAAAGATACAATATAAATAAGCCACACACACGCAAAATGCTAAGTGACAAGATCACAAAACACTGCTACTCTAGATTTCAATTACTGAGACATTTCTTAAGGGATAATAAAAGAGCAAAATGCGGGTCATCCGGGAATTTTCAGAGCCACGTTGCTGTTAGTTGCTTGTTTCATAAAGTGGAAAGGGCAGCTAGAGGTGAGGTAATTTGGGCCTGATTACAACAAATAAGGAAGAAACGATCATGAGTCTTGAGGTGAAGGCCACCTGGGAGCACGACCCGATTCCATTTGCTATGCCTTATTTGTGCAACTTCTCACCGATACACAAAACAGAGAAAAGGTGAAGCCATAAGAGAGAATTCTACCCTGGAAGTTAGAACTCACAGGGGGGACATCTGTGAAGCAAAATTACGCTGTGAAATGTCATTCTCTAAAGGGCTTAAACAAGAAGCGAGATAGATGTGACTGCTCTGCAGTGCCATACGGCTGTTGAGGACTCAATCCCTGCCCCGGTCCTGCCCAACAAGTGCCAAGGAGGCATGTACAGGAAATACACCCCGTTCTGAAGAGCTTTTAGGGCAAAAGGCTGCAGAGAGAAGCAAAACAGGAATCTCACGAATACAGCCATCAGACACATAAATAACTCGGGATCATTACTACCACGTGCCTTCTTGGGTTTAAAGGCATCACAAGGTCAGGGTGAGCAAAGAACAAATAAAGTTAAAGGTCAGAAAGGTCCAGAGGAAATCCAGGCAACAACCAAAGGGAAAAGGAACCCCCACCAGTCTTTAAGACGAACTTCCTTAGAGAGCTCAGAGAAACAGTTGTAAGAAACCCCATAAAGTCACTCCAAGATCAGGCAAGTGTGTCTGATCTCCACGCGTGGTGAGAAACAGCTGCGCTTCTAATCTGGGGTACAGATAAAAGACTATTGAGAAAGCTAGAAATTAACATCCATGGGGATGGCTCCCAGATGCATGATCATGAAACCTTTACTGAGAGAGAGAGAGAGAGAGAGAGAGAGAGAGAGAGAGAGAGAGAGAGAGAGAGAGACCCATAGCTACATCATGGACTCTACTTGGAGGGCGAAAGAGAATGAGAGTGTTGTTTTTAGTATTTTTCATATATGTTTCACCCTGGAGATTCGCTAGGGTCAAGGCTCTAACATCCGAGCCTTCCCACGCTCCAGTCACCTTAATGAGGTTTTCCAAGAAGGACCATAAGCTGAAGGAGAGATCTGTGTGTGCCATGAAAGAGAAGGGCAGAAAGGCTCATGACGCCAGGGTGGGGGTTTGTGCTCCAAAATCTCCTTCTGTACTTGAACAACCAGCCACCAACAAGGATGTTCGCTCCCAGCACCCAAGGCCCCTGCCAAGTTTATCAGCACATCAGCAATACCACCAAAAGCAAGATGGAAGCCGCTGAGCTCAGGCCAACGCTTCCCCAGAGGGGATGCCGAGGTCCGCTCTCACATTCCTTCATAAGCTAACAGCAGAAGGCTGCAATGACAAGCTAGCTTTAAAAAAAGAAAGTTACCCAACTATAGGTATGATCCCAATTTTGTTTTTCAACAGAGAAAATTATAAAATGTATAATTTATAAGCCCAGAAAAAGATCGGAAGCAAAATAAGATTTTTACCCATATTTACTCAGAAGAAAACAAGATCAGAGGAAGAACTTTTATTTTACTTAATTCATTTCTATATTTTTTTATTTCTATGACAATTATTTAATTTTCATAACTTTAAAAACAACTTGGATAGTCCCAGAGTTCCTTGTTGGGACTGCCTAGCTGACTTTGGTGATTGCTTGTTAAAATGAAGTCTCCATTCAACTTCTGAGACATTTCTTAAGGTTAAGGACTTACCCTCTCTGGGAAAGAAAGACTGAGCTAATGATCCAGTTTTCGAAAGCAAAGGAACAAGACATCTATCCACCATGCATGAGCCTCTCTTGAATCTTGAACCAAAGAAAGTTATTTTTTCCCTCTTGTTATAAAGAAAATTGACAAAACCTATAAACTTAAGTTTCATGACCTACCTGATTTTGATGACTGTACTATGATTGTATGAAAGAATACTCTAATGTTTTGATACTCCCTAGATTATTTCTCTTGTCTTCCATTAACTTTTTTTTTTTTTTTTGAGTCAGGGTCTCGCCCTGATTCTGAACTCACTATGAAGGCCAGGATGGCCTGGAACTCACAGCAATCTTCCTGCCTCAGCCTTCTGAGTGCTGAGATTTCAGGTATGGGCCAACACACCCGACTCATTTTCTCTTAATCGGATCAGAAAAAAAAAAAAAAAAGTATAGAGGAAAGAGACAGCAGACACAGTGACCATGTGGGCAATCGGGGCAAAGCTAATGCAGAATTCTTCATACTGTTCCTGCCACTCTTCTATAAAGTTGAAATTATTTCAAAATGAAGTTTTAGAAAATCAGGCAGAAAGAAGGAAAAGAAGGAGGGGAGAGAGAGGGATGCGCCTCCTCTCCTTGCCATCTTTTAGAAGCAGCTCTGTGGGTGTCCTCTCTGTGTTGTTTATCAACTTCATTCACTACCTGATTTGATCTTTTCAATAAAATGTGATAGTCAGGAAAAAATTAGGTTAACAAATACTTAAGTCTGACTGATAAACATGCCACAGTGTATTTCACAGGCAAATAATGGCAGCAAGTGTGATTAACCTAATTTATGAGTAGGTGAAAAGATTCCAGAAATTTGGACAAATGCAGGCTAAATCTGTGGGAGAATGAAACAGGAACTGAGTGTTATGGCAGCTCAGTCAGAGTGATTTTTTAAGTCCAAGTTGTATAATGCAGCTGCTATTCTCCGGTGGAAAATCGCCCCTGGGAGGCTACAAGAGTTCATCAAAGGCAGAGGGTCGGAGTCCTCCGTCTGCTTTGGTGAGACACTGGTCATATTGCCATGCACCCCATAAATCACAAATAATAATATCCTGAGGCATTCTCTTCTGTATTAAAAGATAAGAACTCTGTTTTTGTTTCCAGAAGCACCTGTCTCTTTCCCTGCTTCACACGGCTCGTGTAATTCAGAAGATAGATTTCATTCAAAGAATGAAAAACAGGTGAGGCTGAGTCCTGGTGCCGCTCCCCACCAATTCCACGAGCTGCACAACGTTATCTGCCTTGGAAGTAGTTAGGCTCTTTCTAACAAGAGGAATTTTTTTTTTCCTAAAACAGACTTGTACTTAGGGCTTCACGGCCAGCGGCGTTAGCATCACCCTGAGAAAAGTGTGTGTAAAAAGCCCGACTTTGGACTTTTATAGGCTGCAGATAGGACTCAGCTTTAAAGAAAACAAGATACATAGTATTTGTAAATAATGGACCTTAGCAATTAATTGACACAGACATATCTCTCCATGAATCCCGGGGAAACACAGAGGTAGGCAGAACCCCAATGGCAACATGTGCTTTGTACAGGTGCCAGTCTTCTAGACCAAACCCTTACACTCTGTGGCCCAGAGAGTCCACATTTCAGTATCACCAGGGAGCCTGCTGGTGACGTGTGTGTCTTAGTGACTTTTCATTGCTGTGACAGAACACTTGAATCCAGGACTGATGTTCACCCTAAGACAAAAGCAAAGGCCCAGAACTGGAGGAATGGCTCAGTGATTGAAGCACTTGCCTAGCAAGAGCTTATGGAAGCACTAAGTGTCCAAGTTCGATTCCCCAGCACCACATAAGCTGGGCATGGTAGCACACACCTATAATCCCAGCACTAGGGAGACTGAGGCCAGAGGATATTGCGGTGAGTCCAAGGCCAGCCAGGGCTCCATAGTAAGTTCAGGACCAGCCTGGGCTACTGAGAGAGACCCTGTCTCAAAAAAAAAAAAAAAAAAAAAAAAAAAAAGCAAAGGTTGAGCAACCTACAGCCTGACATCTCAGTCAATTCTCAGTCAATTGAAACTAGAAGCACAAGGCCAGGCCTGGTGGTGTACGCTTGTATTCCCAGTACCCTGAGTGGCTAAGGCAGGAGTATTACAGTTTCAAGACCAGCTTGGACAACTTAGTGAGACCCCATCTCAAACTAAAAACTGAAAAAAAAAAGAAAATAAAATAAACCAATGGACTGGGGATTTAGCTTGCCCTGAAAGCCCTGCGTTGCATCCCCAACACCACACACACACACACACACACACACACACACACACACACACGAAGCAAAAAACAAATAAACAAAACCCACTAAAACCACAACCTGACCTAGCAACCCCACTGCTGGATGCAAACACAAAGAAAATAAAATCAGTGTGTCAAAGAGACTGTAGCGGTATTCACACGGGCCAGGTTATGGAATCAATCCAAGCATCCACTGATGGACGAATAGATACAGAAAACACAATGAACTACTACTCAGCCTTAAAACAAAGAAACCCTGCTATTTACAGCAACATAGATGAACCCAGAGGATGTTAAGCCAAGCGCAGAAAGATAAACACCATTTTAATTCATTTACGTTGGAAATTTTAAAAACGTTGAACTCATAAAAGTGAAGAGTTGATTAGTAGATACCAAAGGTGAGGGGAGAGAGTTAGGGGGTTGCAAAATTTTTGCTCAAAAGATGTAAAACTTCATTTAGATTGGAAGAGCAAGTTCAAGAAATCTATTATACAATGCATCATATTCTTTTACTAAAATATATTTTAATATTTTGAGATGGAGTCTTACTGTCCAGGCTGGTTCTGAGTTCACTATGTAGCCCAGGCTGGCCCCAAACTCATGGCAATCCTCCTACCTCAGCCTCCCAAGTGCTGGGATTATGCGGTGCTAGAGAATCAAGCCCAGGGCCTTGAGCTTGTGAGGCAAGCATTTAACCACTGAGCTATTCCTCCCGCCCCAATATATTTTAGCTGATACCCAGTAATTATACATATTTATGGAGTAAGTGTGATGTTTCAATAAGTGTACACAATCGGCGGTGGTCAGATGAGGCTAATCCGTGTGTCTATCACCTCAGACATTTATTGTCTCTTCATGTTGGGAGCAAAATTCTGTGTGTGTGTGTGTGAGTCATTTTAAATATTCAGTAAATTGTTGTCAACTCTAGTGTCCTACTGTGCTGTAGAACATTAGAAGTCATTCCTCCTCCACCTGTATTCTTGGACCCATTAACCATCGTTCCCCTGCAGTCCTCTTCTCCCATGCTCTGGTAACCCCTCTTCTACTCCCCACCTCTTTGAGATCAATTTTGTCAGCTTCTACATATAAGTGAAAGCATGTTGTTTTCTCTCTCTGTGCCTTACTGACTTCATTCACTTACCATAATAACCTCCAGTTCCACCCACATTGTTACAAATGACAAAAATAACATTATTTTCATGGCTGAATAGTATTCCATCCACTTGTCCATTAATAGATACATAGATTAATTCCATCTCTTCGGTATTGTGAATAGTGTCACAACAAACAGAGGAGCAAAGATATCCCTTTAACACACTAGCTTTAATCCCTTTAGTTACATAACTAGTGGTAGGATTGCTGAGTCACTCAATACAATAACTCTATTTCTAGTTGTTTGAGGACTCTTCACACCTTTTTTCTAATGTTGTACTAATTTACATTCTCACCAACATGTATGAGAGTTCCCCTTTCTCTGCATCTTTGCTAGAATCATTTTTTGTCTTTTTGTTTAGACCCATCCCAATTAGGGTGAGATAGTATCTCACTGGGGCTTTGATTTGCATTTTCCTGAGGATTACTAATGTCACGCAATTTTGTCATGCCATTGTTCATTTCTAAATCTTCTTTTGAGACATGACTATTCACATCACTTGCCCATTTTTAATGAAATTATTTGTTATTGGTTGCATCAGTGGCTCATTTGCTTGCTGTGGAGTGGAGCTCCTTATGTCTTCTAGAAATTAATCTCTTGTTCCAAGTACCTTCTTCCATCCTGCAGGTTGCCTTTTCACTCTGTTGTGTCCTTGGCTGTACAGAAGCTTTTTAGTTTAATGCAATTCCATTTGTCACCAGTGCTTTTTGCCACACATGCTTTTGGGATCAAATCTTGGCCCAGGCTAACATCCTAAAATGTTATAGTGTGGATCTAAAATGTCCCCCAAAAGCCTAACATATTGGGAGGGTGTTTAGACTGTGGAAATTAACTGGATACTTAGCCTATAGATTTCATAGTGTTGTTGAAAGGTGGGGCCAGGTCAGGAGGGGGTACCACCGAGGGAATGAAGGGTCACTGAGGGTGCGAGGAGTCCCTGAGGGAGTGACAGATCACTAAAGGCATGATAGATCACTGCGGTGGTGGCTGGAAGGACAGACTCCTGCCCTGGCCTCTCTTCAACCCTCTCTACTTCCTGTCTTGTAAGGCTGTAAGCAGCCATTGTCCACCAGTCCCTTCCACCATTGCCAGCCAACCATGAAACCTCTGAAATGCAAGCTGACCTTTCCTCCCTTGAGTAGGCGTCAGGAACGGTGTTCCAGCATCAAGAAAGTGACTAAGGTATGAAGTGTCTCCTTTACGTTTTCTTCTAGTAATTTCACAGCTGGGCCTTAAATGTAAGTCTTTCACCTATTTTGAGTTGATTTTTATATATGGAAAGATAGGAATCTAGTCTCTTTCTTGGTGGATATCCAGTTTTCTTAAGACTGTTTATCCATTTATTAAAGAGACTGTTCTTCACCCAATTTATATTCCTGCTGCCTATAAACACTATAATCTCATAGATCTATGTCTAAGTTTACTATAAACACTATAATCACATAGATCTACATCTAAGTTTACTATAAACACTATAATCACATAGATCTATGTCTAAGTTCTCCATTCTGTTCCATTGGCCTATGTATCTGTTTTAATGCCAGAAGTGGGTTGTTTTGATTACTATGGCTTTGTATTATGTTTTCAAGTCAGATATTATGCCTTTAATTTTGTTCTTTTTGCCCTAGATTGCTTTGGTTATTTGGGTCTTTTTTTTTCTTTTTGGTTCATTTACTGTGTTCTTCAAAAATGGATAAAATAGTATATTTTAAGGTTTCTCAAGCAAGAAAAACATCATTTGTGAAATACTACATGAATGTTAATTAGTTCAATTTAGCCACTCCATATATATATTTCAAGACAAGATAGTACACATGGAAAACATAATCAATTTTTATCCATTGAAACCATTTTCACTGAAAATTTTTACTTAAAATAAGATACTCAGGGTAGAGGAATTCTCTGGAGATCTCTGGGCTAAACTCTAAGCCTGACCATGCCTGCATGTTCTATAATACATGGTGCCTCAGTTTCCAAATCTCACTAGACTTGGAATGAGGTGAAAATACTACTCCCATATTGCTTAAGTCAGCTCATACAAAATTCCAGCCCCAGGAGAGTGTCACGAAGTCAAGACCATGGCGAGCGGTGCCTGCCGTTGCTGCTCCCGTCGCATTGAGAGCGATTGCCCAGCATATGATGGGTGCCCAGGAAATCTGTTAAATGGATGGTAATGTTCCTCCCTGGGGAAGTCTGTCCTGCTACCCAGAATATCTACTAGGTACCCTTGTTGTTTCCGCAGCAAACTGCTGACCCTTACTGAGCACACCTGTTGTTTCCATGGACAGAGCCACATCTACTAAATGGCTGCCACGTCCCAGGATACAGTGAGGCCTCCAGCTGAGCTGTGCTTCTCTTGTTTTACCTTGTTTTCTATTATTCTCTGGACAGGAGATATAAAAGCTGCACTGGTTGTGCTGTAGTACCTTACAGAGAGGCAGTGAAATTGCTACTTCAGCTTTCCAGTTCACCTCTTCCTAAGACCCAGAAACGGACCAGAAGCAAAAAGGAGAATGAGACGCCATGCAGAACATAGAATCATGCCTTTTCCCCTGACGTTTTAAGGTTGAGTTTATTGTACAATCTCTTTCTTCCCACCGGAGTGATTTCCCTAGGATCTTCTGGGTCCGTCACACAAATAAACATGTCAGCAGCCTGCCCCCACTATCCCACTTCTCCAGTTTGGTAGCCTCATTGGGACTTTTCTGAGCCCCAGAGGTACTCACAGCTTACACTTGAGTAGGACCTCCATCCGTCTTTACAACAGGGTTCAAGACCAGATTGGATTCTGTCTTTGTGGAAAATCAGTCACTGTGAGCAAATCAGTTTTCTCGGTAGACAACCGGGTAAGGTAACCACTACCTAGAAGACTGTCATTTCCAATTTTGTCCCAAGTAAACAGATCACGAAGATATAAAGCACACCAGCACCACAGTTCTGCCCTCACCCCCTTTCCTCATCTTGATTCACTGGAAGACATTTGTCTTGTGTCTAACATGACCTAAGTGAGCAGATAAGAGAAAATGTAGAAGAGGCAGCCAGGCATTCAGCAAAGGGAGGAAGGCACATAGAAATGCATGGGAAGGAGAAATCCCACCAAGAACAGGCAACTCTTACGGTGTGTCCCTTCCTAAAGACCATCCTTTCTTTTTCACAGCTCATTATCACACAGGCTGGGAAGTCTGTATTACAGTCTAGCTACACAATGGTAGAAGACATCTCCAGGATAAGAATCGCTAGCTTCTCTTCACAGAGGATGCCATGGGTTGAATATTGACCTTCAAAAAGAAATGGCCCATCCCTAATCCTGAGTGCTCTGATATGATCTGTGTTTTTGGAAAAGGGAACTGAGACCTTGCGAAACTGTGAGCTAACATACTTCCTTCTTCTTTAACTTGTGGGTTTTGGGTATTGTGTCCAGCAACAAGAAAGGAACTAGCACACCCAGTAACAAGTGTCCTTTTAAGAGACAAAGAAGAGAAGGAGCGGGCACCATGGAGAAAGCCATGTGAAGATAGAGGCAAGAATTCTGCAGCCACCGGCCACAGAGCCACCAGAGCCAGCTGGAGAGATTCATCCCCTAGATCCTCAGGAGAGGATGTTGTCCTACCAACACAATGCCTCATGTCAGGCTTCTGTCCTCCAGAACCAAGAAAATATACTCTGTTGTTTCAATTCATCAGCTTTTCTACGGTGCTTTTGCTTTCATTTTATTGTGGTACTAAGTTTTGAGTCAAGGGCCTTCGTACTGAGCTATATCTCCTAATCATTTTTTTCTTTTTCTTTATTCTTTTTTTTTTTTTAGATAAATTCTCGGTAAATCACTAAGTTGCCTAGAATGGCCTCAAACTTGCAATCTTCCTGCTTCAGCTTCCCAGAGCACTGGGATTACCAGGCCTCTACCACTGGGCTCAAGTATCAAGTCACAGATTTTATGGTGATTTGTTTTAGCAGCCCTGGGAAACTAACTGGGAGGGTTTCTACGTTTAGTACTAACCTTGTCCTTAAGTTGCTTCACCAGGCAACTCTGCTTTTTTTTTTTAATTGTGTGGGAGACAAAGAAGAATAATTTTCATGTATTGAGTGATTCCTGTGTACCAGGCCCTGTATTAGGCCCTATCCATGCATCATCCCAGTTAACGTTTACAACAGGCCGATAAAACAATGATTCCCAACCTTTGTGACGCCGGCAACTAGTTTAGTTGAAGACCATTCTCCCAAGGGTGGTCAGGGGTGTCCATTATACAGCAGATCTTGGGAGTATATCTGAGAGGTGAGCATCTGCAGGAAGGGAACCGGGAGGGAAGCTCTACCTCCAACACCTCCTGTCAGATCAGCAGCAGCATCAGAACCTAAAAGAAGCAGGCAGGCAGGAATCAGGGCTTCCCTCCCTGGTGCCTTCAGCTCCAGCTCTGGTAGCCATCCTTTCAAGGCTATGACTGCCACCTGCATGCCGCCCAAGGTTGGGTCCCCCTGCCGTAAAGAGATTGTCATCAACTCCATTTCATGAGTTAAAATTTAGAGGCTATAAAGCAAGTACATATATGTTTGGGCTGGGATGCAACTCTAGATTCTTATTCTACGTTTGTCCTCCTAGACGATAACTACACAGAAACTAAATTTTTTATTTTTTCAATCCTCTTATTTTTTTTTTAAAGGGTGGAAAAAAATAGCTGATTCCATTACAACTCCACTTTCAGAGGAAACTAGATTCTATCCAGGGCAGGATGTCACTTTTCAGTGAGGCCAGAAATGGCCCCTGACTTGTTATCGGAGATGGGGAGGAAATTTATGAAGTGTTAGAGAAGCTTTGTCCAACAGCCTTCTACAGGCCTCTAGAGGTCATGCAGGTCAAACACATCCCAGTCCACTCTTCTCCCTTAAAGCAATGTCTCGAACCGTGGCATGAAGAAAAATTGACTTTCACAAGAATCTTCCAGCTCCACTTAAGCAGTTTACCCTCAAATGGAGCCAAAATAAGCTCCAGTTCTTCCTTGGAAGCCACACAGAATAATTCCAAACTCCTTTCCTGCCACAGCCTTTCAAGAATTGCAAACAATACACAAGACATAGAGTAGAAATTTCCCTTTTCTTCACTAAATCAGCTTGATCTCGGGCTCTACCTTGTAGGAAAGGATTTCTGGCCCCTGTCTCATCCTGGTTCCTCTTCTAGGCACACGTCCACCCAGCCAGGCTCCACTTCATTATTACCTTTTTTTTTTTTTTTTTTTTTTTTTTTTGAGGTTAAGTCTCACTCTGTATCCAGACTGGTCCTGAATTCATTATTAGCTCAGACAGACCCCAAACTCAAGGCAATCCGCCTGCCTCAGCTTTCCTAGGGCTGGGACTACAGGTGTGTGCCACCATGCCCAGCCTATGCGGTGCTGGGTAACGGAACGCAGAGCGTGGTGCTTGCCAGGCAAGTGCTCCAATCTCTGTGCTGTTCCTCCAGCCCCCTGGCTCCACTGTAAAGTGGATGCCCACACCCGCTGTCATAGTTTTGAATCTAGTTGCCCGCGATGCGGCTGGGGACCAGTCACTCTGTCCCGTCAGCGTCACCCGGTCCCTCCTTTCGCATCTCTGTCGTCACCCCAGTCGCTCGCGCTCAAGCTGCTCCACAATGCCATCTCTCTCCCCGCCAGGGGCCGTTCCGCTGGGGACTACACAGGTCCCCCGAGCGCCCCACCAGCCCGCTCTCCCCCCTGCCTCCGAAGGTTCCGCTCTGAAGTGGCAGTGCGATCCATCACGGCGCAGGGGAATTAATGACACTGACTGTTCCCGCCGCAGAAGCAACTCAACTAGACAGCAGGCTTCACAACAACAGGGGGAAGCGCCTCCCCCCGAGTCATCTGTAAGAAAAGCAGGCGAGACACACACGTATAATGCGTATCGGATATGTTCTACCTGAAGTGCAAACCACGCCAACCGGCCATGGCTGAACCCCGCTCCGCTGACCTGCGTGAAAACTGCGGTCTTCTTACTGTTTGGTGCCCACGCACATCCTGGACAACGTAGCACTTAAGACAGAAATGGGGGATTGAAATCTCAGCGCAGCCTCTGTGGTTTGCAGATGGGGACCCCAAGACCACGCCTGTGTGACAGAGTGCAAGGACAGGAGAGGCCCCAGCCCCGTCGCAGCCCCCAGAGCTCTGCTTCACCTCCTGCCTGCCAGCCGCAGACTGCCTCTCCTCTCCTCTCCTTCCCCCCTTCTCTTTCTCTTTCTTTCCCTCTCCCTCTCCACACTCACCCTTCATTCTTGTTCCAAGAACAACCCCAAACCAACCCTTCTTCTGGAGGAACCGCGAGGGGTCGGCCTGGGCCTGTCGCAGAAAACTCACAGCCATCCGGCCCTACCTACCTCCCACCCACTCACACGAGGAAGAGTCCTCTCCACATTCCTTATTTCTTGTGTCCCTACACCTACTCTACGCATCCCTAAACGTTTACTTTCTAAATTAGATTTCTCACCACCAGAGTTATTTACACAAGAAGAGCATGGAGTGATCGGGAATTTGATCCTCAGGGAACTTACATTAGGGCAGTGGATTTCCATGTGTCTTCCTGAGAGACCAGGGCAGCTCTGGGACCACCTCGGGGGCCAAGGGAAGTCACACAGGTCAGGCCTCAGCCCCTCTCATGCGTTTGTTTTCACATATAGAATACTGTGTAAGGTTTAAATACGGCTCAACAACAACAGAAAAGGCAGCATTACCACAGGACCACAGGAAATACAGAACACAGGGAAGCTTCCTCTCTTCATTTACCCTGTGATCATCACACACACACATACACACACACACACACACACACACACACACACAATGCATACCTTCTCTGCCTCACTGTGACAGAGGAAAAAAATGGACAGTAACGAGTCACAAACAGGCAGAATGCTTCCTGCATCAGCTTCTCCCGGTTCTTTAAACAACACAGTATCAGAGAACTCGGGATCACAAGGTCCAGCCTTTCCTCGACCCACAGAGGTTAACGACTGGCTTCATTAACAAAGGAGCAAAGTCACTGCCACGCATGTCTCGTGCCTACTGGGTGTTGAAAGGACACATATTTACATAAATGATTTGTTACTCTATAGCAGTTCCTTCCAGAAAGGAGCTGAGGCGGTTTCCTAAGAGAGTGAAGCAAAGAGTGGCACTGGCTAAGAGTGAAAAAAAGGAACGATTAGATGTGATTGGAGTTTTTCTTGTCTTAAACTCAAGCTCCAAAAATTTGCTTGAAGCTGCCTCAAGACTTAGAAAATTTACATTCATGGCACTTTCCTAGGCTGTGCTAAATTTTGAGTGATGAACAATTTTCTACTTAGAACTTTAAGTAACTAGCAAGACGCCAATGAGGACTTGCAGGCAGTGAGGCTCCTTTGGAGGTAAGAGCTCGAATTTAGGTAGATTCTGCCTTGATTTCACTTAATCTCTTTGTTCTTCTTTTAAGACCAGAACCTGTCCTCTTACATGTTAAGAAAGCGGAACCAGGTTATGACCCTCAGCAGGCCCAGCAGAGGGCCTCAGGGGTCACTGGGCAGGCACGTGTACTTGCCTCCACAGTTCCCATCAAGCCATACTTGGGTTTTATCACTGCATGAAGATATCTTGGACAAGGCGGCTACAGGCTCCCTTCTCCAAGATTTGCCCATGAAATGCAGCACTGGCATCACCATAAGCTTGTTACAAATGCAGACCTAGCTGGGCCCACAGGTGCAGACCTGTAATCCCAGCACTCTGGGATGCTGAGACAGGATGATTGTAAGTTCAAGCCCAGCCTGGTCAATTTATCAAGGTCTTGTCTCAAAATCAGAAATTAAAAACTGAGCTGGAGATGTGGCTCAGTGTGAAGACCCTTGTCTTGGTCCCCAGTACCACAACAAAGTACCACCCCGATACTCAGGTGCCACCCAGACCCACTATACCAGATTGTGCATTTCACAAGGTCCCCAGCTGCCCTGGATGTGCGCTGAAGTCTGAGCTCATCAGCACCCCAAATGCACTGATGCAGATGTTTAAAATTCAGGTACTGAACAGTTAAACAATGATAAGACCACAAAGTCCCCATCTACGAGGGGGTAGGGGCAGGGGAAAGGTGGCCTTTGTTTGTTTGTGTGTTTGTTTCCAGACGGTTCCATGACTGAGCTTATTGGTCTTTCGTGAAACTACCAGGTGAGAGTGAACTGTGTGGGGAAAAGGAGCTTTTGGAGCCAATTCGCTCAGTCACACTTTGGCACATGTTGACAAAGATCTCCACCCCCAGGGGGCATAATTGTTCTTGAAAAGTGACTTTGTTGCACAGAAAACTTTTGTTTCCAGAGGCAGAGGCTCCACAGCACGGGGTAGAATAGAAATATGGCGATTATCCAGTTCATTTACTTGCTGTACACAGCCAGACAAACCAATCCAGGTAGGGCAGGCCATAAAAAAACATTCCAAGGTGCCGAATACTCCAGGTTCACTGCGAACATTGTTCAAATGAACTGGATCCCAGCCAACCCTGCACTTCATTACATGCTTTAAACGCAGTGCAAGGGGACCCAGCACCAGCAGATGCAAGGAAGAGACAGGCAGATGGGGGTGAACCCTGGACCCCGGCAGCACCTGACAAGGGTTGACGCTGGGCTTTGGCACAGCTCAGCTGCCCTGTCTGCAAAGTGGTTATCACATGGAAGGGAGGCGGTCTGCCAAAAGACAGACATGGGGACCAACCGAAGGATAATAGCTGCTAGTTCCACACAGGGAGCAAAGACAGAGATGTCAGCAGAACATGTCACCGGCTGGGTAGCAGCTCACACAGGACTGCAGGGAAGAGTCCAACAAGAAAGGGAAGATTTTTTGAAAAGGCCAAATTTGTTCAAACAAGGTATAGCAAGCCAGCTGGAAGACATGTCAGTCAAGGACTAGGCTCTGTGCTCAGAGGTATTTCTGTCATTTGGACATGACAGCTTCTCGAAACTAAATATAAGGGGAAATTATAGCTAGATTTCCTCCAGGCCTGGAGTATGTTCTGATTGCAATTTAGGAAAACAGGAGATTAAATCATATCTGGGCAGCCTCTCCTAAGCGATACATCCCTACCTGGGTACTTTGCAATATGAGCGGTGAGAGGACAGGGAGGAAGGGACCAATAGCACCCCAATGGGTTCATCAGGACTGTAGGAATCCCAGAAGTTCCTGAAATGATATTAACATGTTTTCATGTATTTAGTATTTTTCTAGGAGGAAAACCACAGGTTGTATCAGATTCTCAAACTCACCTGTGAGCTCCAAAGGACAGAGAGAGCTATGAAGGATGAAGAAATCGATGTCTCTCAAGTGCTCTCTGCTGGGTCTTGTACTTGGTGTTACCACTTCATTCTCCTAAAACCCTTAGAGGAGTGGCTCGGCTGTTAAAGCGTTTGCCTAGCAAGCACTACGTCAAGCGCTAAGTGTCCGGGTTCAATTCCCTAACACCATATAAGCCAGGTATGATGGTGCACACCTGTAATCCCAGCACTCAGGAGGCTGAGGCAGGAGGATTTCCATGAGTCCAAGTCCAGCCTGGGCTCCATAGTGAGTTCAGGGCCAGCATGAGCTACATAGTGAGACCCTGTCTCAAAATTAAATAAATAAATAAAAATAAAAACCCTACTGGTGTCATCCCCACTTTACAGGTAAGGAAAAGCAAGACAGCCAGCAACTCTAAGACCTGGAGTACAAACTAGACCTACCTGGACAGAAATCCACCCTTTCTCTCTGAGACTGTGACATTTTTTTCCTGGGGGTGGATAGGGGCTTGCATGTTGCACAATTGGTGGAGGGAGGCATCAGGAAGGACCAAAGCAACACTGTAGCTTGAAGAATGAGTTGGGTCTGGGCAGACAGACGTGGGAGGGATGAGGTAAAGAGGAGAATGGTAAGAAAAGACGAAAATCTAACAGAGGACCTCCCCCTCCTCCTGTTGACTGAGGAGCTTCATAAAGTCTTGAGAGCCAAGTAGCAGCCACAGACTAAGTGCATCCAGGATTAAACTTTCAGCCCATTTAGCTCTAATTTCCTGTCCCCCAGCTCTAGTGCAACCAACCAGAGGTGGGCCTCTCCTAGCAGAGACCCTGACATAAAGCGCAAGAGCTGCTTAATGCCACTATTGATTCAAACAAGTGCATTTTGTTTATTTCTAATTCATCTCAAGCAGAAAGAGCAGGTTTATTGCAGGTCAAAGTGAAGCCAGGAGCTTACCCTGGGCCACGGGAGCCCAGACAGCCCACACACAGCCTCTGGAAGGAAAAGATCATCCATTAAGTGTGTGGGGCTTAATGTGTCTCCAATGCCCCAAGATTGCTACTGTCTCAACATAAATAATGTCCCAAGACTAAAATATTCCATGTACACCACAATCCATTTAATCAGGCTTTTAGACCCACTATACAGACTATACAGGGGGATCCTGCTGCCTTCTAAAACAGGAAAGCCACTCAGTAAGGGGAATTGTAGCATAGAATCTCATGTAATTGAATTGATGTTTTAAGCCCTACAATTCACAGATGGCAAAGTCCCATCTCAGGGTTCTGACTCAACCCTCCTCCTCAGGAGACACTTTGGAGACCATCAGTAGTCACCACCAGCCAACATCCTTCACCTTTGGTGTTATTTTTAGTAATAAACTCTTTAAAGAAGCCATCTGGGAGGCTGAGGCAGAAGAATCTCAAGGTCAAGGCCTTTTAGTGAGACCCTATCTCAAAATGAATAACAAAATAATGGCCAGAAATGTAAGTATGGGGTTCCCATGCCGTGGTTCCTGTGCCGAACTTCTCAGATGTTCTCACACACAGAGAGGTTGGCTATCTGTGCATGACCTTGACTTAGTGATAGCTAGTCCTCCATTCCTTCCCATTCATGCTAATCTTCCCCAGCCTTAGCAAACTTCTTGGCCCCTAACGTAACTACTTCCCTGGCCCTGGCAGTGGGCTGACTAATGATGACAACCCTGAATTCCGGCATGAACCAGTCTCCCGTGAGCCCATAGCTTACCTGGCTGCTCTCTCAGCCTATCAGACAGCCCTACTTTGTCCTCTTCTGCCCAATTCTTGACCCACATGCCAAGTTAACAGCCCAATCTCTGGCCCTCATACTGGTTAATCCACCCACACTAAATAAACACTCTATTCATCTTGTCAATGGGACCTTATGCTTGGACCTGCTACCCAGGCATAAGGCCATGGGGGCAATAAACTGTGACTTCAAATTCTTTTGCTAATGGTCAGATTTTTGGTCTCACCTGGGTCCTTCTTTGACCTAACAGTAACCCAGTACTGTGAAGATTAAAAAATAAAAAAATAAAAGAAAGAAGCCATTTACAAGCTCTTAATATTGCTCAAGCAATAACTCCAAGGGATCTTCTCATTGGTTTGTAAATGAATTAAATATGTAACCAGCCAACCCAATTCAGGATCCACGGATGGAGATTCTTGAAGTTTTGTTTCCCACAAGAGCAAAAACATCAAAGATTAAAAAGATAACTGTTCATGGCATCAGCCTTGTTTTAGTAGATCATAAGTTCTTTGAGGGCAAAGAGAGGTTGTTTGGCTGGTTGGTTTGATATTTATCAAGTCCCCACTATCTTCACAGACCGTAGAAATACATCCATCAATATACTTCATTATAAGAAAAATATATTGCTGTCTTTAGAAAGGACTAAGCAGCATTTTCTTTGATACTTCAAACTCATTGACAGCTTAAAAGAACCATTCCCATTTTAGGGGAGAAAAAAAGAAAAAGGAGCAAAAAAATTACTGCACTCTATTCCATAAAATTGGACCAAAAGATTCCTCTCTGAAATAACAAGGTAGCAAGCAAACGAGGAGCTGTGAAAAAAAAGGGGGGGGGGGGAATAGAAGGGGGGAGACTGGGAACTTATCATCCCTGAAAAACATTTCACTTTCAGAGTACACAATATCAAAAAATTGTAGCTAATGATGAGATTTCAGACTTCGTATTTTTCAAACCATGGTTTCGACTGGAAGGATGTGCTGCATAAGGAAACCTAAAAATATTTTTTGTTTAAAAAAAAAAACATGCATAAAAAACAGGCAGGCAGACTCCTAACAGAGTTACTGTCAAAACCAGCAAATATGTGCTTCTAAATAAATGCATCAGTGGCCACCAGCAAGTCCCCTGACAGCACTCTCCCCCGGCGAGGGAGGTGACAGGGAGCCACAGACTACAGCGTGCTGTGCAAACTCTGCCCAGGACTGTCTCCCAGAAGCACCTCAGAGCTTCCACAGGACCCTCCTGAGCCACTCAACATCCAACAGGGGTGCTGCTTTGTAAACACATCTAACTCAGTTTTAGATTTTAATCCAGAAAGTCATTACTAAAGGACTCCAGGCAGCTGAGATGATGAACCAACTGCTCCTAGAGCAGACAAGAAGCCCCCCAAGCCAGGGAGAGGTCCCGTCTTCATCTCCCTCATCCTTCTTTCCCTCTCTAGTCTCTGATGACCTTATCACCAAGGTACTGGCTTTTTCATCTTTTCATACATGTTCTGCCACTCATGCCAACGATGTTGCTACTGGGCTTCTTCCTCTCTCTCTCTCTCTCTCTCTCTCTCTCTCTCTCTCTCTCGTTCTTCACCTTCTTCTGACCTGTATTTCAATCACTGCCTCCTCTACCTACCCTCCCAATTTAACCTATTCTTATACACAAACTGAACAAAAAGATCAGGTACTGGGTGAATCTACGGGAAAGAGCGGGTCTTAAAGAGCTGCTGTCAGGAAACACGACTGACTGACAGGTGAATGGGCCAATGGACTGGGCTGCTGATGGCATCGAATCCCTTTCCCTCCTCTGAATGTTGATACTCACAGGTAATCAACTAACCAGAACATAAGAGGTTTTCTCTTTCCCCAAAGGAAAACCAAAAGGTGAATCTTTCCAATTGTGCCATGCATTACTATAAAATTTGGCTTATTTAACAATCTATGTAGCAGATCATTTGTTCAGAATTTGTAAACTTTACCAGCCATCTGCTCCCCCACAGCAATGCTGTGAAGAGTACTACTCTTTTACACCATTTCCCAGAAGACTGATGCACAAAGACGTCAGATAACTCTCCTAAAGCCACACAACCAGTAAGTGGCTGACAGGATGTCCTCACTGGCAGCCTGGCTCCAGAGTCCAGGCTTTTAACCTGCTCCCCCTGTTGCTTCTGACTTGATTGATTACATCTTTGTGTAATACAGAGGAAAATTTGCATTCATTTTGGTATGCATTCTTTCTACAAGTAAAGCCAAGGTTTTATTCTGCATCCCATAAAGAAACAGATGACTAATTTATGAGTAAATCTGTGACTACCTTCATTCCCCTATTGGGTATTCATCCTATTTTATTTGCCCTACTTTACAAATCAAATATTGCCCAAGATTTATGTTTATGGTCAGTAGTAGCACATGTGCCAACACGGGTAGTCCACACACCAGTAGTCCGTGCCCCCTTCTGCTCAGAACCTGTCCTCTCTACAAGAGGAGCCCTTTTTCTTTTTTTCTGTTGCTAGGAATCGCACCAGCAACTTCATGCATTCTAGGGAAGTGCAGAGCTATTCATACAGCCGCGCCTCCTAAAAGGCAGGTGTGTGTGTGTATGTGTGTGTGTGTGTGTGTGTGTGTGTGTGTGTACGCGCGCGCGCGCGCGCGTGCGTGTGTGGTACTGGCGATCCCGCTCTGGGCCAGCACACTGAGCTGCATTCCCAGCCTATTTTTATTTTTCATTTTGTGATAGTGCCTCGTCACAAAGTAGCCCAGGCTAGGCTGGAACTTGCCATCCTCCTGCCTCAGCCCCAATTCAGAGATAGAGTTACAAACTGGGCCAGGCTAAAAAGCAACTTACTCAAGAGCTATTCTCAAGGACTTCATCTTCCTTGTCGCTGAGGTCTAATGACTGTAGCCTCCGCCAGCAGCCAAACATATATGGCCCTGTGGCTCCCACACAGAGGCCCGGGGAGCGTCTGCGGAGATCCTCCCTACTCTGCCTAATTTCCCTTGACCCCACATTGAAATGGACAAAATAAACACGAGACCGTCTGGGAGCGCCAGGAGAGAGAAGCTCTTCTTTTCCACGGCGATAGGAAGAACATTTTCTGTTCTGCAGGACTGATGTTGTTAGTGAAGTTTCTCCCAAAGTACACTATGCTTTTAGGATTTTAAAACCCAAAGGCCCCAGGACTTTTCCTCTTGAAAAAAAGAGAAATGGATGGTTTTGCTTTTCGTTTAAGGTGCAGTTTAGAAAGAAGCAGCCTGTGAAACCAATTAACTAATTGGAAATCACTTAATGACTGTGGCAGCGTTTTGGATTTCTGGCGTTGGTTCACAGCAGTCAAGAGAAATTGCTTTCCAATATTATGATAAGGTAAGCTGCAGAAGTCTCGCGGGGGGCGGCAGAGGCTGCTGAGAGAAATAATCAGCTCTAATATGCCTGCCAAAATAATGGGGACATCGTAACATGGAGTTCAGTGATTGTAAAGTAGGCACAACATAAAAATCCAAAGATACTTGGCGATCTGCTGAGAATTAATGTGGAGTCAGAGTTCCTTGCAATGATTTTTGAGAGCTCGCAATCTCTGCACAGACATTATGCTGTTGAAATTGTTCTCACAGAGAGAGCCACCGCATTTTGGGGAAGGGAGGCGACACACGACGGGAAAAATAATAGAGCAAATGCTCGCGCTAGAACAATCGTCCAATTAATTGTTGCAGTATGAATACAGTCATTGTTCACATTAGGGAAATAATCCAGCTAATTGCTCAAGAGTTAACAAAGCCAGGAAAAATAAATTACCCCAAACACAATGTTTTATCCATTTGCTATTTGTTTGTTTGTTTCAAGGTAGTGAATCCTTTTGCATATTTCTAAAAGTGCATATTTCATTAGAGCCAAAATCATCCCTGCAGAAAGCAGTCGTAGCAACCTCTAGCGAACCTCATTCTTTTTTGCTTTGCTTTAGAAGAGAGACACCGTGATCTGCATAGGCCAAGGTGATTTAAAATCAAGGGAAGGAAGATTTATTTTAGCTAGCAGTTTTGGAAGGCCTCACACAGGGCTGGCAATGGTGGAGGCACATGGCAGAGGCCAGTCAGAGAAAATCTCTTCACGGCAAGGCAGATAGAAACCAACTGAACAAGGAAAGGCAGCACTCCTGAATCCCTCCAGATCACGTTCCAGTGATCCACCCCTGCTCGGTCAAGCCTCAGTGTCCCACTCCTTCCGGGTGAAGCCCTGGTGATCCACCACACACCTGTAATCCACCACATACCTGTAACCCACCACATGCCCATAATCCACCACATGCCCATAATCCACAACATCTGCATTCATGAGGCTTTGGGGGATTTTCTGGATCCAGACCAAAACATCCTCCAAATGTTGGTCAGATTTTGCAAACATGAAGCTAGGCCACTCTAGGTTATCCCGGCATAGTAAACGTTCACCTGTTCCTCCCCCATCAGTACCCTAAGTGTGCACCACCAGACTCTCCTGCAGACAGCGGCTATGGTCAGTTCACTGCCTGCATTCAGGGCTTACCTAGGTTTCAGCCTTATTAACTCAAAACTGCTGAGCAAGGCAGATGCCTCCACTGAGAACAGCCGTTGATGTTTGCCCTGTCCTCAGCCATTACCCGCAGGACAAAAGCTCAGAAGATGCCCCCTATTCAGGTTGAGCACCACTGGCATACACAGGGTGAGCAAAAACTAGGGTGAATATTTAAAATTTTAAGTTTATTACAGTAAAAGATGTATTATCATTCATCCCCCCTCAAAATACTTCCCCCTTGCTTCAAACACGTGGATCCCCTTACTCTATCCACTTTCTAAAGCGGTTCTGGAAGTCTTTCAGGAGTGTTGTCTTAGTTACTTTTTCATTGCTGTGATTAAATACCTGACAACCACAAATTTAAGAAAGGAAAGGTTTATTTTAGCTCACCATTTCAGAAGGTCACAGTCCATTCAGGGGCGGCCGGCAGTAATGGAAATATGTGGCAGAGGCAAAGGTGGAGGCAGCTTCTCAGGACATCACATACAGGAAGCCAAGTCCCATCCAGTCCAGTCTCTCCCCAGAGGAAAAAGCTGTACCAATCTTTCTTCTTCCTTTCTTTTATACAATTGGAGTTCCCATTCGGGCCTTTCACACTGGCTTGGATGCTCTTCCCTCATTCACCGGCCCACAAATCACTCACACTCTAATTCAGGCATGGCACCTAATTGCCTCAACTTGACACAAGCTCTCCGACAGTAACAAGTGCCTCTACAAATCTGATCAAAAATAGAGTGAATACTGCTGTTCAGTGACATCCAATGAAATGCAGACCAGTAAAAACACTGCAGTGTGTCCTCCCCCACCCCCTCACTCACAGGATCTAGCCCCACCCAACTTCTCACTCTTCTCCAAAGTCTAAGTGACCGGGAAAAGTGAACACATTCTGCATCCATTCAGAACACAAAGGCAGCCACAGCAGCACAACTACTGCCACTCGTGAAAGACGTCCAGAACGTCAAAAAGTGACAAGAAGAATGGGACAAGTGTGCTTGCAGCAAAGAGGGGCAGTATTTTAATGAGGATTAATGGCAAGGTGTCTTTACTGTAATAATGTTTTTCTTACCTAAATACTATAATTTTTTATCACAGCTGGTATATCACTATGCCAAGCACTAGCTCCTCCAGCCGTGGGATTATGTCATGCTTATTTTTTGGTTGCTGAGACACAAAAAAGACACCTACAATTTAAGGAAGGAAAAGTTTATCTAGCTCACCCTTTCAGAAGGTCTCAGCCCACTCATGGG
Source organism: Ctenodactylus gundi (assembly GCA_004027205.1). NCBI lineage: Eukaryota > Metazoa > Chordata > Mammalia > Rodentia > Ctenodactylidae > Ctenodactylus > Ctenodactylus gundi. The sequence goes on along the minus strand of PVKB01004981.1, from coordinate 86,943 downwards.
CAGCCTATAATAGCAGAAGGGCTTGGTAGAAGCATAGCCAGAGAAGCTGTTCACGGTATGGCAGGACAGAAACCCAAGAAAGCTAGCCTATATCCTTCCAGGTCATGTCCCAGTGCTCCACCCCTTCCGGGTCAAGCACCAGTCTAGTGGATTAACCCCCATGGTTAAATTGCCTTCGAAACATGAGGCTTTGGGGGGACATTTCAAATCCAAACCATAACAGACTACCATAGCTGTTCTTTTATCACAGGTCTCAAACATTAGGCTGTCATGCAAAGCAGATCTCGCTTTGGAAAGCCCTAGTAGTCTTCCACACATGAAAACATACAGAATGAGAAGGATAACATGCCATAATAAACCGATGCCTCTGCCTTTAAAATAATGCTTCATTCTGAGGTGGGGAGTATGAGAGCCTATGTTTAAATTATTCTTTTTCTTGAGGCCGAATTTCTCATCTGAATTCTAGAAAATAACATCTTACAAATATCAAGATATTATCAAGACAATAAGGCTGGTGAAATGATTCTTAATTGCTGATAAAGATGATCAAGATGCAAAACAAAACATTAACTCTAATTATATAGTAAGGCAGCACCCATATCAAAAATTTGCCAGATAGCAAAAGAGAAAATCCTTCAAATTAATCTTTCAGATTGACTCGGAGCACATTCCAAGATGACACACTTGAAGAAAAAAAATGCAACTTCGTGGACGGCATTCCTAAGGCTACTGTCCCACTTAGAACATGAGGCCACTGACCCCAAGGTGAGGCTGTTAGGAGCACAGGCCGAAAGCCGATGCAACAGCCCACCGGCACACTGGAGCTTACACATCCCTGCTAAACAAACGAGGAATAATTTAGTCCATAGAGCAAAGACAAGATGAAGACCGAAGTCTAACAATAGCTTCCCTCTCTCGGAGTCCTTGAATTAGTAAATGTTATTACAGAAAAGAAAATATACTTTTATCTAGATTGCTACTTTTTCCTCTCTACTGTCTTCTGTGGCTCTGCCTATAAGCTCACAGTTTGCGGTTAAATTGGACAATTACCAAGCAAGAAGTGCATAATTAATGAACAGTCACCGTATATGTTTGGGAAACTGTGACCCAATCATTGAACAGATAGCTGAACCGCTGAAATAAATGACTTGTTCCACTCATTACCTGATCAGCATTTGTTTAGAAGTTCCTTGGTGCCCTATCAAAATTCTAATCAGTCCTATTTAAATTACATTTTTTGCACTGCATTGTTATAAATGCTAATTTATGCTTAGAATGGAACAGCTTTATTTCTTACCTCCTGAAGAAACGGATGAATAAAAACATACTTCTACAGGGCATTAGAGATTATCAAGGGTTCAATGACTATTGGATTTTGCACTTGCCAAAACACATCCTGAAACTCTGAGCTAAAGCTTAGAAGATGGCAAGGGGATTCAAATCCTCCCACAGCAAAGCTCTCCCTGCCAGGAGGCGGAGAACTGCCACAGCAGCTCAGGGACCACCACTGGGACTCTATCTTTGGAATCAGGGACAAGGAGGCAACTCCTACCATTTGAGAAATACACACAAAGAACCCTAAAGGCAGATGGTGATTTCAGAATCCTCAGGCAGCTTCCTCTCCCTGAGAGAAGTTTCTCCAAGCCTGGGGTACCATCTGCTCTCAGAGATTGCCCCTCTCCACCAGCATTTATGCCATGACAGGTATTGAATGGTTACTCCAGCCAACCTAACTTCAAAACCTGGGGAGGCCCAGGCAGAAAGGTCATAGTTTTGAGCCCAGCCTGGGCAACTTCATAATTTAGTGAGATCTTGTCTCAAATAAGGGCTGAGATGTAGCTCAGTGTCAAGGCCTTGAACTTTATTCCTAGTACCAAAATGTCACTCTAGTCAACTAGAGTACCCCACTCAAGTGAAGGCTGAAGTACGTTTTTGCTCTCTCTGCTACACAAGGGCAGGCCACTTGCAGCCTAGGGATGGCCCAGACAGTTCCTAAGTCATCTGGGAGCCAGCAGCCACAAGAAGAGACAGTGGTGCAAAGATGGTGCTCTAAAAATTGCCAGAAATCTCCTAGCTGGGTTGGGGGCCACAAAAGTCCTGTTAAAAGTGTGCAAAGTGATGGTGCCCACCCACCCCAGGCTTAGAGTCTGCAGAAGCCGGTGAGCCTACAGTTATCCCGCTCAGAGAAGGAGGCATCAGATTCAGAATTCATCCATAGAAGTTTTTTATAAGCTGAGGAATTACCTTGAGAAGATTGAATTTCCAAGTGCAAGTCAGCAGCTGCTGGGGAGGCAGGGGCCATCTCAATCACCCCACCCCAGGTCCCTGTCTGCTAGGGAGAGGGTGAGGCAGGGCCAGATCAGGCTGGATTAGGGCTGCGTGGCCAGAGGGGTAGAAAACACAGGTTCACACAGGCTTTTAACCTCGATTAAGCAGTGTGAGGTGGCTGAGGCTTAAAACAAGGCTGGAACATTTTCTCGCTTATTATCACCTTGATAACCTGTTCTTGTAGCTAGGAAAGAGGGGGGTGGAGAAGGGAAGGCCCTGGAGGGGGATGAGCCGGGCGCTGAGCAAGAGGAGAGCTAGCTACTGTTTTCCCTTTCCTGAGGGCAGTTGGAAAGAAAGGAAGGACAGTTGCTCTCTAAATTATTTCTACTTTTAAATAGAAACTCTTTTCCAGACCGCATGGCTAATCACTTCATGGGAAAGGAAAGAAAATAACAGCTTTCATTCATTTTCTTGGAAACCTGTTCTCCAAAAGGTGAAAGCAAAATTTCCCTATGAAACAGCTAAATAGAGATGATGTTTCAAAAAGATTGAAGGGTGAGAAAGAGACAAAAGATAGAAAAAGTAGGGTAGATTCTAGTACTTGGGTGATCGTGGGGAGAAGATGTCTTCTCTCCATCCAACACAAAGGGGCTGCAAGGTTCCTGACTGCAGGAGTGGCCCTCCCGAGAGAAAGCAACATGGATACCGCCTCCCCCAACACACACACTCACACATCTTCCCAAAGAGGAGCTGACAGAGCATGCCTCAGTACTCTACTCAGGTAATTCCTCAGCTTATAAAAAACAATCCGAAAAGGTGTCTTACGAGAAGTTATATTTTACAGTGAGGTTCCTTGCTTTTATTTAAACTATACTGTAATTGATCCTGATATTCATAAATTTCCCCTCATCTCCTCTAAAGCTATTTGAACTAAATCAAAATTGAACTTCTATCAGGGGAACATGTTGTTTAAAAGTCTCCCTGTTGTTCCTACCATCAGATGAGAGTAATGTTCACCTGCCACTCTCCTGTGTGAGAAGTCAAAAATTCTGGATAATATTTCTGGCCAAATCCTTTATCATTTACATTTCAGTTCTCAAATTTCACTTTTCTGATCAAGAAAGAAAAAGGAAGTCACTAGGAGAATATGTGTTATGTACTTTATTACTAATTTTTTTCAGGTCATTGTGCTTGGTCACTACTGTTAACAATCTTGTTATTGTCATTGCATTGAAGGAATGGAGCATTAGCTGAGTGGGCACCACTGTCCTGACTTGATCCTGAATAAATGAAAAGGGGGCTTCACAAAACCATAATTACCAATAACTCCAGGCCAATAATCTCACTTCAAGAGGGGATATTCTCAATGAAAATGTTGCCCAGAAAGAAATCAGAGGCAAGAGTCAAATGAGAAGACCTATCTTATCCATGAAATTATTCACTTTATTTTTATGGTACTGAAGATGGAGCCAAGGGCCTTCATACTGAGCTCTATCCTCAGCCCACTTGATTTTTGAGACAGGGTCTCCCTAAGTTACTAAATTGCCCAGGCTTGGCTCAAACTTGTGATCCTTATGCCTCAACCCTCAGAGTTCTGGGATTCTAGGTCTGCACCACTGGGCCCTGCTAGGATTCACATTTTATTGTATCAGGTTTGCCTCTATATGTATCAGTTACAAAATGCTGAACAGGCAAAGGTGGAGCCCTGTGGCATACCACCAGAGAGCTCTTTCCAGACGAAAACTGGGAATGAATCAATCCAACACGCTCCTTTTGTCCAGTCTTCTCAGCAACTACTCAGAAGACAAAATAGGTCTTTTTTATTTGAAGGTGGCACAGACATGGAAAAGATAGGTAATAATTTAGACTCCATAAGTTCCACATCTTCTTGCCTGGCCAGAGCAATGAAAGAAATTTAATATGAGACATTACAAAAATAAACATAGTCCTAAACTTAAGTGCAAAAAAAAGTTTAAGTACATTCTATTTTATCAGAAATCAAATGAAAAAAAATCAGAGAGGCTCTTACTTTTTGCTAGAGAATCAGTCCAAGCCAGTGTAATATGAGTAAGCAAATTGCTAACTCAACCTTAAATGGTATAGACGTAACAGGATAGGTACCAGTGGGGCACCAGTCACTCAGGAAGAAAAGTCAATACTCCTCTTTTGCCAACAATGGGATTTGGAACAAGTCATGTGAATTGATCCTTAATGTTCTCATCTGAAAACGGAAATAACAACAGCTGACAGCCATATTCCCATAGAATTGTAAAATCAAATGAGTCGGATTCTATAAAAGTGTTTGGAGAATCATAAAGTGCCATTGTACTGGACATCTGCTGTTTGTTACTCAATAACTATCTGCCTGTGTCTGGCAAATGTGGTCCACCCTCCTTAGAGGACCTCTCCTCCATCCTTCATCAAGTCCTGTGTTCTCCTGCTGAGGTCGTAGCTTGACCTAGGACATATAAGCCAATTATAGCCACGGAGACCTGGGGAAAGCATGCCATGGCATTGTTTGAGAAAAATATGCTAGATTTTTCTTGCTCCATAGTCATATTTGGTCAGTCTTAACCATAACATCCTAGCACCCAGGGAGAAGTTGGCCTGAAGCTGACTCAATGAAGAAGAAGAAGAAGAAGATGATGATGATGATGATGATGATGATGATGATGATAAAGGAGGAGGAGGAGAAGGTGGAAGTGAAAGAAAACAAAAACTGAGCCCTCATGACCTCACTGATATTTTCAATCTCCCAGCTGAAATCAACACTCCTTTGCACCAGCCTGTGTTCCTAATCCACAGATCACATTTTAAGTTGGTTTGCTTCTGTCATTTGCAACATGAAAAGCTTTAACACTGAGCATGTATTCTTCTAATTCCTTGGAAAGCCCAGCTATTAGGATTTAAGGAAATAATAAATGAGATTTTCAAATGAAGATAGATGAAAATCAAAGCCATTTAGATTGTGTTGGATTGTTATCATTATATCAGAGTGTCTTTACTGATGTAGGCAAAAGTGTATTATTGACTATGCCTTGAATTCTAAGACCTATGCAAGAAATTACATAAAAACTTGATTTTAAAAAAATTTTGTAGCATTCTTCCTGTGAGAAATCCATGTTTCCAGCTTATCCTATCTTGTCTTTCTTGCCTGCCTGCTGAGCTAATAGCCAGATCTCCAACTGAAACAGCAGCACCCATTTCTGATTAATGGGACCTTCCCCCACCTTTTGTAATGGCTTCCTCCCATTGTGATTTCAATCAGAACATTGCTGGGAATCCCTCCTGGTGCCTCTCCAGGACCACTTCTATTGCCATTTTTATGTACTCATCCTCAACAAGAGAAAAGCTAGAGAAATGTGGTCATATGCCAAGGCTGGGATCAATGTTAAATGCAGAAAAATCACAGCATTCTCTAGCCCAAAAGGCCTCATCCAGAGGCAACAATGGGCAACTCAGCTCTCTTTAATTTTTATAATACTTATCAATGTCTTTGCAAACAAATAATGGCCATCTTTTATATAATATTTGCCTGCTTTCATACAGACAGCAAAACTGAGTAGTTACAACAGAGTCCATATAGCCCATAAGGCCTAGAATACTCAGTGTCTGGCTCTATACAGAAAAAACGTGCTAACTGTTCAATCTATTCCTGTCATCTAGTTTATAAAAACAAGGCCAGGTAATGGTGAGAAGTTGAAACAACTTTATTCCACATGGTGGTGTTTTCATATTCTATTCCGATCTCCCCACTAGATTACAAGTTCTCATAGGTAGGAATTATACCTCATATTTTTGAAGTCTCCCAAACAATGGAGGCTGAATATTGAAATCTCCACTAAAACTAGCCAACTAGTGCAAAAAGATAGAGGAAATAATGGATTTATTCAGGATCTTTATTTTTGTTTGTTTGCTTATTTGTTTTGAGGTACTGGAGATTGAATCTAGGTGTTTCAGACTGAGCTACATCCCAAGCCTTTTTTTTTTTTTTTTTTTAGTTAACATGAAGTCTACAGCTTACTGTCCTCCTGACACAGCCTCCCTAAGTGCTGGACTTATAGCTACATGCCACCATGCCCAGTTCAGAGAATTCCTTATAAGCCATCTCCATTCCCACCTCACAGCCTCCAAATATTTGCTAATACAAACCAATGATTCTTCAAGACTGGGATCAATGGAAAGTACAGAAAGATCATAGCATTCTCCTACTCAAAGGCCTCATCCAGGGGCAACAATAGGCTACATCCAGCTCTTTTTAATTATTATAATATTTACCAATGCCTTTGCAAATAACATTTTATTTGGACACAATAACGGCTGTTTGTATACAGTACTTGCCTGCTTTCATACAGACAGCAAAATAGCATCGTGCCCCACAACAATATTATCCATAAAATGGTATATAAGCATCCACGTCACAGGGCTGCAAGGGTCACATGAGGAGATGTGGCTGAGACCTCAGCACAAGGACTGACAAAAGACAAATCTCAAAGAACAGTGAATTAGTATGAGGGTTATGATTAAAATAGAGAGACATCCTTGGACACAACTAGGGATTGAAGGAGTAGTGCCACTGAAAAACTGGGCATTTCCCTTCAATTCTCCACATGCAATAGGAAAAAACAAAAGAAGATGGTGGGTTCCAACACCTTTTCTGCCGTTGAATTCATATTCAAGTGCTGTCAAGCAAGGAAGTCAGAGCACAGAGAGGGCGACATTCTGTCAGATCCCAACAATACTTGTGGCGCTGGAAGGAGACAAGGAATATTCTTTTGCTGCAGCTAAAGCAACACAAATGTCAATCTTTTACAAAGCAGAAGAACACTTACCCGTGGGTCCACAGCACGCATGGTGCAGAGGTATGATAAGGTGGCCAAGGGCATGTGTCTGCATCTCTCCCCCCTGATACCAGGGCTTCCCTCTGCCACGCCTGCCTGTTTCCTTCTTTGGAGTTTATGGCTGCATCTCTCTCTCTCTCTCTCTCTCTCTCTCTCTCTCTCTCTCTCTCTCTCTCTCTCTCTCTTTCTCTCTCTCCCATAGGAATTTAAGGCCATTGCTCAACAACATTGCATGAAAATCTTTCAGCTACAGGCAAAATATTTCTCCCATCCATCCCATCCTCTGCCCAAGAGTTATGCTTATAATGTTATTGTGGTAATCTCAAGTATGAAAATTGAAGGGGAATAATGAGATTTATCCTCCAGAACAAATCAAAACAGCCATTTGATCTCTACCCCAGTGGTCCCAACCTTTTTGACATCTAGGATTATTTTACTTGAAGACCGTTTTCCCAAGGGCAGTTGCAGGGGGAGGGTCCTTAAGTTGGTCTATGTTGAAATAGGGATTAATAGTAAGGGGGAAGCAGGGAGTGAAGTTCCACCTCCTGTTTGATCAGCAGCGGAACTGGAACCTAACAGGAGCGTGCTGCCAGGAGGCGGAGCCACTCCCCTCATCTGTCCTTCCAGGACCATACAGCTCTGGGAACCTGGGGTTTACCCCAATCTCTTCCTCGTGTAGCATGGCAGGTACCAGTCCCCTTTTAGTTAAACACCTCCCTTAGAACCTAACGGGGATATCTGGAGCCACGGAGCCCACCCTCTCCCCTCCTCCATTCCTTTGATGTTAATCACAAAGCTTCCTCCAGAGTTGCTCAGCCCACATCGGAGTCGGAGTCTTCCTGTGCTCCTCTGTGATGCGCTCCCAGCTGGGCAGCCAGGGCGAGTAACAACCAGGAGACTCCCAAGTCAGGAGAGCCTTTCCCACCCTGGCCCGGTCCCACCTCCGCCATCTGTGTTTGTTCTTTTGTTACATAAGAACTCAAACTGGGTGGCAGGCCTGTTATTTTTTAAAAATCTTTTCGAAGCGTCTATCCCCAGAACTGCTTCATCACAATTATCCACACCAAAGGAGGAAACTTCTCCTGGAAGATGGATATGGGTCTCAGCCAGCGCCAAATGTCTCTCCTTCTGCCTTTTTGGTCTCTCCGATCAATCAGCCCAGGGACGCTCCCAAACGAAGGGTAAACACACAGCCCAGGGCCCTTTCATCCCCTCACACATGTCCCGAAGCGGGACGGGAGCACCCTCTTCCCAGTTTCAATCAGCCCTGTGCGTCCTGTGCCTGGAACCGCCCTGGAAAGGGGCCTTGTGGGGAGCTGAGGAGGAGCAGCGCTGAATGTGGCCGGCTCCTCAGAAGGTAATAGGCATGCACCGTACCTGCGGCCGGGAGGCATTATCTCCCCCGGGAGCACTTCTGTATTTGTATATAATGAGATCATTACCAGGCAGCTCTTCCAATTTGATTCAGACTTTAATATTTCTTGGAGAGAAAAAAAAATAGCCTACAAAAGGGCTGGTGATGCCAACTCAATCAGACGTGCTGTTGATGGAGAATTATTCAAGTGCAGGCCAGAACAGGATGAAAAATCATTTCAGAGAGGTTTCTGTCAAAGCCAAGTTCTCCTGTGACGATGCTTCAGGCGGATGTGCTGGAGTGTCCAGAGGTGAGGGAGGGAAGTAACAAGGAGCAGGAGAGAAGAGGGAAGCCTTCCTGAGGGATTAAAAGGAGGTAGGCGGGCCAGAGCCCCCGTGGAGCCCGAAGCCCACCCCAGCTTTGAGCGGTAATTAGGCCTGGGAGGCCCTTTGCTCCCCGTCAGCCTCACAGGAGCAGCGGGCCTAGAAATTAACCCCTCCTCGGTGGGCAGTGCTTCCTTGTGTACTTGAACTCTGAGGGCTGCCCAAGAGGGTAAAGCCATCCCCCACCCCTTTCACAACAAGGAGCTATAAAGCAGGGACCTTCCCTCTCCAGTGAGGCTGCATCTGCAGGAAGCAGGAGGGAAAAGAGAAGAAAATGGGAGATTTTTTTCTTTTTGTCCAATCCAGAATTACAGACTACGGCTAGAAATTTGGTATTCCTGCTCATCAAATATTCTGGGTAAAACCCTTATCAGTTTCCAGCCAAGTAGAAACTCAAATGGAATCACTCAAATGCTAACAGGGAACATGAAGGAATCTCTCTTTGGTACACCAGACAGCAGCTCACGACCGTGCCAAGCCCTGGGTACCAGGCTTTTTAGGAACACCCTCTGCGAGCAGGAGCTCCCCGGGTGCGCGCTTCAGACACACAGGAGCTCGCCTGTTCTGTTTCATCCTGAGATTACAGATCTAAGAAGAGTATCGTTTTAGCTATTCACTCCCTGTTCCTGGAACCACAGTAGAAATGAAGCAGGTGGAGCAGGAACACAGACTGGCGCATACATGTGGAAGGAGGGATTCTGGGTCTTTTCTGATAGTGGATGTGAGGCAACCTGTATGCTCCCCTCCATCACCCTACCACCTCCTCACGGGCTAAACCAAACTAACACTGCCAGGAAAGGTACAAGGACGCGTGTGCCCACAGAGGCCCCAACATCACTGCAAAAGAATTGGAAGGGTTGGCTTGGTTTCTTGTGTGCCATCCCACTGAAAGAGTTTCCTTGTGATGAATAGGAGTTCTCCCTGGGAAAATCAACTAGCAGATACTGGGCTTGGGTGCACTCAGCATCAAGAAATCAGGTTGTGAGAGAAAGAAGAGAGAAGAGGAAGGGAGGGAGAGAAGAAAGGTAGAAAGGAGAAAGGGAAGGGAGAAGGTGGGAGGGAGGAGAGCAGGAGGACAGAGAAGCTGTGGCTCATGAAATACGACTAGGACTACTGTAAATTATACTAGGTAAGCAAAGAATTGCATCAGAATAATCCTAAACACTCTTGACCTTAATAGAGTTTTAAACACAAAAGTAGGAACAATTTTCTCTCTCTAACAAAATCCACAATGGAGAATTATAGTAATCTTTGAAGATTAACTCCTTATAAGGGGGAAGAATCAGCCCAAGTAAGAATTATTAAATGTCTACCCATGGTTGAATCTTGTGGGCATATGCGTGTGTGTGTGTGTGTGTGTGTGTGTGTGTGTGTGTGTGTGTGTGTAAAGGGAGTGATTTCATTTACCACCAACATCAATTCTCTTCTCACAGGGCCACAAGAACCACCAGCATTCCTCCCTCCACCTCCCTGGACCCGCGCACTCTTTACCCATGGTTCTGCTCTTGCTCTCAGCCTTGAAAGGGCAGCTTTCTTCTCCTAATGCCCCTGCGCCATCCTCTCCCCTTCACTTGCCTTAGTCCTCTCCTTCGGTCACCTCCTTCTGCCTTGGTCCTCTCCTCTTCCACAGAATACTGTGCCTGAGCCTGCTCTCAGGAAACTAGACCCCAGCCCTGCCCTTCCACATCCCAGCCTGAGACCCGCGAGACAGCTTAGTTTCTTTAGTTTTTCTGCCAACCGCACCACTAAAATTATTCTTTGGGATGATGTAATCCAATCTCTTTTTCCAAGTAAAATAATCAATACTGATCCCTTAACACTTAGGGCAATAACCGACACAAGGAGAAAACTCCTCCGGCCCTTTTCTGAGCTTCCTGGGCTGGTGTGAGATCCGTCCCTCCCCTCTGGGCTGTCCAGTCTCACCTCTGCTCTAGGCACTGGGCCATGGTTGCAGCTTCACACGTGAAGACTTCAGAGACTATACAGTACTGTTCTCTGTCCCCATCTCCCCAAATACCAGCATACACGGAGCGAGTATTTCACCAAAGATCCACCTAGTGTGTTAAAGTACTGTGTCCCCCAGAATCTTCTATTCAAGAGGAAAAATAAGTTTTAAAAGCTTGTAAAGCTAGGTTTGGTAGCACATGCCTGTAACCCCAATATATAGGAGGCTGAGGCAGGAATATTATAAGTTTGAGAATAAATTGGGCAATGTAGCAAGCTCTGTCTCAAATGGAAGTTAAAAGGGGATGGGGTTTGCTGGGGATGTAGCTCAGCACTTCCCTGGGTTCAATCCCTGGTTTAAATAAATAAATAATGAATCTGTACATTAATTCATCATCTATTTATATAACATTAATTTAATAGGTAATTTAGTGCTGTCTCAGAAATCACAAAATAACATTAAGAAAACAAAGTCCATTTTTTTAAAAATTGTCAACCATATTGTCTAGATAGAACAAAATCACATCATGTTCAAGAAAATATATTTAATACTTACATATACCACGTTCACATAATTAAAGCAATATAAAAATTTCCGTAACTGACAACTTGTGAGGTAGGACCCTATTAATTCTCAGAACTCTGACCAATGATAACAAATTCGAGGTCTCATCACACAGACAAAGGTCTGTGGTAAGGAGGATTCTGGGAAAGTCAATTACCGATATCTGTCTATGGTAGAATGGAAATAATAGGATGATTTACCATCAGAGACACAAGAGAGTTTTTCTAATCCACTAAATGTTAAGATTTTTAACCATCCCTGTGCTTCAATCAGAGAATTGATCTCAGGTTTTTGGCTCTGATCCCGAAGGGCTTGATTCCTTCCCCCATGAGTGGCTTTCTCTGCACATATAAACTGGAGGGGGGATGTGGCCCTGCATCATTGCTGTCAATAAAGTCTTGGAGCCTCCCCCTCACGCTTAGCTCACTACCATTCACAATGATGTTGGCAACCACCTCGCTGAGCAAGTGAATATTTCTCAGCATTCACTCCCTGATTTCACAGCTGCCCAAGATGTTTCTTTCCTATAGTTCCAGAACCAGACCCAAGAGCAGGGAATAACCTGTCCAGATACTGTATGTGAGAGTGGCCAAAATGAGATTTCTCATTCCTCTGCCTGCAAGGTGTACCCTGGTACAGAATATAAGATCATCCTTCCACTGTGGGGCACAGCGTCACCTTTAATCACTCCCAGAAGTGGGCCACCGGCCTCCCTCTTGTTAGGTTCACCAACAACAGGAGAAAGATCACCAGGCAGTGTCAAAGGCCAGAAACACCTGGTCTCTGAGCCCTTCTCCTTGTGAAGGGTCTTATGAATCAAAGCAAGGGCATCACCACCTCATATTTCAAAACCAGGAGGAAGAAGAAACTTTGGAAACTCCTGTGTTCATAATAATAAGAGAAAGTGTACATCATATTGCTATCAGAATTCGGCTCTTTGCAAGTAGCATTCTTTGTATTGCATGCTAACACAAAATGAAATTCAAAGAACTGCTAGAAATTGGGAGATTGCAGGTCCGACTGTGTGGGATTCTTAGGTTCTTTGCCTACCCATGGCCTGGTTAACCATGCCTTGTGGGAGAAGGCAATGTGTGACCAACGGGCAAAAAGGGGGTCTCTTGTCCTCCTGTAAGTAAACTCAACCACGAATAGGGTCTGATTACAGAAAAGACGTAACTTAGCCATTCTTCCCAGAAGGAGACAACGTCTCTCGTCACCCACATTAACAATATACTTTCTTCTAAAAGCCGCAGAGCAACAGTTATACACAAACTATAAAAACTTTATAGTTTAAAAAGATTTAGCTGTTAACTGTTCAACCCTTAATGGAAAAGCAGTCTATTGACTTTTTACCTATAATTTCTGTGATGAAATCAAAAGTCACTCTAATGATGGCTAATGACTATCAAGCTTCTTAATACACAATGTACTAATAAATATATTACATGAATTATATCAAATATCCACACTAGCACTATGAGGTAGATACTTCTGTTTTTCCATTTTAAAAATGAAGGCTTTAAGGGGCTGGAGGAATGGCTCAGCAGTCAAAGCACTTGCCTAGCAAGCACTATGTCAATCACTAAGTACTCAAATTCGATTCCCCAGCACCACATAAGCTGAGCGTGGTGGCACACACCTGTAATCCCAGCACTCGGGAGGCTGAGACAGGAAGATTGTCATGAGTCCAAGGCCAGCCTGGGCTCCATAGTGAGCTCAGGACGAGCCTGGGCTACAGAGTGAGACCTTGTTTCAAAAAAAAAAAAAAATGAAGGCTTTGAGATTTACAGAATAAACTCCCACACCAGGAAGTTGTAAAGACAGGATTGAAAGCGTGTCGGTTTAACTGCAAGGCCCAAACTCCCAATCAAGGAACAGCACTTCCACCAATACAAGAAGAATAGGAATGCTGCAGTCCAGCAAATGTTCACTGGACTCCAGCAGGCTCTGCAGCTCACCACTGGCTACGGCACGCATCCCAAAGATCAGGGACCTGGGACCCGGCTGGCTGAACGATTCGTGCAAGATCAGACAGCTCAGAGCAAAAGATCCCGCGCTCAAACTCAGACTCCAAAACTCTTCCATAACATTTGCCACCTCACCAAAGATAGTGTTCAAGACGGTAGAGAATGAGTGTTAGAAGCTGTAAAATGGCTTCTTACATTGCCATTCTGTTCAGGAAGACTATGCATCAGGGCTGTGGTTTGAACATCTGCACCTCTTCTGCAACTCATGCTGGAACTTAATCCCCAGTGCAGCAGTATTAAGAGATGTGTCCTTTAGGAGGCGACGAGGGCAGGAGGTTTGGCTCCCACAGAGGGGAATGGTGTCTATAAAAGAGCTGGAAGGAATAGCAAGACGCCTACTATTCCTCTGTTTGCCCTTCCACCTTCCAGCATCTGAGGCTGCGGCAACTGGCCACCACCTTGGAAATGGGGAGTAGCTGCCCTGGACAATGAAGCTACTGGTACCTTGATCTTGGACCTTCAGACCCCTGAACTGTGAGGAAAAAATTATTCTTTATAATTTACTCAGCCTCCATTATTTTGTCATAGCTACAGGAACAGGCAAAGACAGTCACCACACGCAAACTCTAGCCCTCACTTAGTCCTTTAGTTACCTAGACAGCGTTTGGCAAGTCACTTGATTCCTTCAGTTCTCAGTTTTGTTGGCAAAAGAACGAGTTTCATGCAAGGAACTTTCTAAAATCTTCCAGCTCCAACATTCTCAAATCCTTCAGTTCTGCTTCTTCCCAGAGTTACAGATCATTTTGACTCTGTGTGTATGTTTGCATGTGTGTGTGTGTGTGTGCGTGTGTGTGTGTGCACACTGCTCATCATTTCAAACATTTTCCAAAGAGCCAGCCAAGTTCTCATTCAAAACTCCATGTCTGGTGATCTCTCATTCTGGACTCTAATTGCCTTCTGTTCAAGACAGGCTGAATTAAAGTCAGCTCTTATACTTACTTAGCATGGCACGATGGCACAGATAAAGAGCTGCTTCTCCTTAGAGCACCAAGAGGGCCCCAAATGCTCAAGGCTCTCATTCCCTCTTCATTCTCCTCCTTGTCTCTGACTTGGTGAAGTTCAGATAATTTATTATATTAGCCAGTAAGATCTAATTCCAGGGCCCCCAATGGGTGAATGCAGTAAATCACACATTCAATGTTTTGTGATTCATTTTAGTGGATGTCATTGTTTTGCCTTATTATAAATTTCAAATGACTACTGTCCACTGGTAAAATGGTAAGATAGAATAGCAAGACTTATACCTGCATATGAAAGGAGGATGCCCAAAAAATACAGGCAACAAAAGAAAAAATAGACAAAAAGGATTCCCCCAAAGTGAGAAGCAGTGGGCTGGAGGAATGGCACCATGATTAAAGCACTTGCCTTGCAAGTACAAGGCCCTGACTTCAATTCTCCAGCACCACCATAAAGCTGGGCACGGTGGTGCATGCCTATCATCCCAGCACTTGGCAGGCTGAGGCAGGCAGATTGTCCTGAGTCCATGCCAGCCTGGGCCACACCAGTGAATTCAGGACCAGCCTGGACTACAGAGCAGGACCCTGTCTCCCCCCCCCCCCCCCGCCACCCAAAAAAAAAGAAAAAAGAAATTAAGAAGTATCTACACAAAGGAAGCAATCAACAGAGTGGACAACCTACAGAATGAAAGTACTTGAGAACTATTTCTTTAAGAGATGAACATCTAGAATATACAAGGATCATAAACAACAGAAAGCAAACAAACCATTAAAAAGTGGACAAATGATCTGAGTCCACATATCTCAAACAAAATGGCCAACAAATATGCGAAGAATTGTTACACCTCACTAATCATTAGGAAGAATCAACTCAGAACCCCAGTGAGATACCATCCCATGCCAATCAGAATGACTTGAGAAAGAAAGTAAAAACAAGTGCTGGCAAACGTGTGCAGAACAGAAACTCTCATATACTGAGGTGGGAGTATAAATTAGCCTGGCCATTATGGGGAGGAGTAAAGAAGCAGTCCTCAAAAAAACTAAAAATGAATCTACCGGATGATCCAGCAAACCCACTACTGTGTGTTTACTAAAAGGAAAATAAGGAAATCAAGAGAAATCGGTGCTCACACAATGACTTAGCATTATTCACTGTAGCAAGATATGGAGTCAACCCAGGACTCCATTAACAGATGAATGGATAAAGAAAATGTGGCAGGTCTACACTGTGGAATATCATCCAGCCAAAAAAAGAAAAAAATCCTGTTGTTTGCATAAACATGGAGAGGACATGACGTGAACTGACATAAGCTAAGCACAGGAAAGTGAATAAGTATGTTCTTACTCAGCTGTAAATGCTGAAAATGTTAATTTCGTGGAAGTAGAGAAAATAATGGGTGGAGCATAGCTCAGCTATTAGCATACTTGCTTAGCAAGTGCAAGGCCCTGATTCGATTCCCCATAGGCTGAGTGTGATGGCACAGGCTTGCAATCCCATTACACAGGAGGCTGAGGCAGGAGAATTGCCAGATGTTCAAGGCCAGCCTGGGCTGCAGAGTCTAGGACCATTCTAGATCACAGAGCAAGACCCTGTCTAAAAAAAAAAGTGTACCTTAGAGGTAGGAAGGAGAGACAAAATAAAGGAAAGTCAGGTACCAGGTACCGAAATGCAGGGAAGTAAGAGGACTAAGTTCCAGTGCTCTAGAGCACAGCAGGGTGACTATAATTTGCAACAACTTATTAATTTTATGAAGAATTAGAGAAGAAAATTTTGAATGTTTCCAATACAAAAAGTAGTGTCAAAGGAGATAGAAATTCCCAATACCCTGGTCATGATACACGGACCAAATTACCATAGTGTGCCCCGTAAATATATACAATAAATGTTAATATATTACAGTAATAAAGAAAAAAGGTAAAATTTGCCAATGAGTTATTTTATCTGTGTCTAGTTTTCTAATCCTACTTTCTTTCTCTGTAGACAATCAAACCCGCAGGACCACTGAGATCACCAGTAGATGTCCCTACCACCTCTTAAGCAAAAGCCACATTCTGAATATCACCTACAAGTCTCTCTACTTTGAGCTAAATTGATGTAAAGAAATAACTTGTATTGAGTTTACTTCTTAAAGCGATTTGACTAAAAAAAAAAGTCTTGCCAGTGATCCCTTTAAGCCTTTTTAATTGCAAAATTCTTTTTCATGGTGTCGTTGACCTAGCCTTCACAGAGTTCACCTCAGAAATGTGCTGAAGTGGGTACCAGCCTGACAACTAGGGCTGAGAAATGTTTTAAGAAGCACGACTCTACATTTTTCTCCTGTCTGTGAGGTTCAGGGATTCATCCTGTGTGAATCATGCTGCCCTTTATTTATGCATGAATAAGATATTTCAGACTCTGAGGACACAGCCCAGACACCAGCCCTTCCTGGAAAAATAAGACCTAGACCTCAAGTCAGGGCGAGTACACAGGCTGTCCCCAGTGCCAACTCATTTCTAAATGTGAATGAAGACACACCGGTTCGCAAGCTCTCCCCCAGTCGCCTTTGACCCCTAACCTTTAGCAAGACAGAAATGTCGCATATAATGGATCCTAAAATTAACGACACGTTTTGCTTTTCAGTTGATCAGATCAGCTCAGAATAAGGTCAGTGTCTCATCTCTCCGAAAAAAGAGGCTGTCGTTTCAGCATATTTAACAGCAGCACAGAATTAGGTCTGGAAAATATCTGATAACTTAGAAGCTCAGAATATGGATCAAGAATCAACATGCAAAAAGGCCACCCAGCCCTGTCCCATGGCCCCTGATAGGACCACATAAGCTCCTTCTGCTGTGCCACTTAGAGAAACCCTTGGGCGAACGTCAGCCTGGCTGGCTTCAGAGGCACCTGGGACGTAGGAGAAGCACCTTTTCGGATGTCTGAGCGGATTGGAGGGGTATGATTTTGGGGACTAGATTTGCTCCTGGGCCACTTCCTCTCAGGCTCTTCCCAGCTCCTATTTCCAGGAAACGACTGGCTGAGCAGTTTCCACCCACCAGGACTTTCCTCCACAGTGCTCCTGCCATACAGCCAGCTGACCACAGGCTGGAACCTCCGAGACCGCCGTGAGCCAAACTAACCCATCCTCCTCCTCCAGACTGTGGGTGTCAGGTATGACGTACTTGCAACAGGAAGCTAGCCGGTGCAAATCTCTTTACCAACTTCTGCTCGCATCCATTCACTAGATAACTATTATTGGGTACCTACTATTTGCAAGACACTGTTTTAAGCTCTGAAGATATTCTGAACGCAACAGACAAAACCCATAGTGTACCAACATTTGCATGCTAGCACAGGGAACAGGCAATGAATGGAAAAAAAACCTTAAAGGAGTAGGTATAGAGCTTTATTTTAGCCTAATTATTATGGAAGCTATAGAGCGTGTTATTAAAGGGAGATGTGTTACATAATAGGGTTTCTTTTGTTGTTGTTATTTTGTTCTGTTTTGTTGGCTTTTGACGCAGCATCTCATTCTATATCCCAGGTGGGTCCTAAACTCACTATGTAGCCCAGGCTGGCCTAGAACTCAGAGCAATGCTCCTGCCTCAGCCTCCTGAGAGCTGGAACTACAGGCGTGCGCCACCACATCCAGCTAGTATGTGGTGCTGGGGCATCAAGTGCGGGCCTCTGAGCTTGCTAGGCAAAAGCTCTAATCCCTGAGCTATGCCCCTGTCACAAAAGGTTTTAAACAGAGAGTATTCCAGCTGCTGTGAGGGTAAGGATCACAGGAAGACAAACGCGGACACAGAGAGCCCACTTAGGTGATCTTGGTGGTGACGGGACTTTGCAGAGGTATACCGGTGGAGACAGAACAGGGGAGGACACTGGAGAAACATTTTGGAGACTGAACAATGATCCACTGGTGGATTTGAAGTGGGACTGAGGGAGTCAAGAACGCTCAGGCTCTCAGCCAGCTCAGAGCACACCGGATGCTTCAGCCAAAGGGCGGCAAATGCTTAGCCAGTTGCTCCCGAAATGCACCCGAGGAAATTGGTATCTCTTGTAAACTCTCATCAGAGAAATCATTATGGTCTGACTGTCTCCTCCGGAGCAGTTGTGTTCCCTGCCAGAGCCTGGCTTCTCCTTGCCGGGTTATTGTGGCCAGGAGGCATGAGACCTGGAGGCCAGCTGGGGATTGTGTGCTTTGTTGAAGCAAAGGAAACATCAGTATCTGGGACCTCGGCCGTGGCCGTGCTCAAGGTTGTTCACCCTGGTGTGCAAAGAAAAACCAGCCTTCTGAGCTGAATTTCCAGCTGGAGCCTAAGAGGCCGAATTTAATCATTCACCTAAAATTATCATACAAGTCAATACCTTCTCCCTTTTCCTTGCAAAGGGAAAGAAACCAATTCTTTATTTTTCAGTCAAGCAGGTGGCCTTGAGGCAGCTAACCAGCTGGCTGAAATCTAAATACATTCGCTGAGACAAAAAGCCAGTAACATGATTGATTAT
The DNA here is from genome assembly GCA_004027205.1 of Ctenodactylus gundi. Lineage (NCBI taxonomy): Eukaryota > Metazoa > Chordata > Mammalia > Rodentia > Ctenodactylidae > Ctenodactylus > Ctenodactylus gundi. Next base: position 68,119 of record PVKB01004981.1, on the reverse strand, counting down.
CTTCTCATTGTATGAGAAGAGAACCTTCTCCAGCGAATCAGCATGGAGAATGGCTATCAGATTATCATGGACCTGAAACTAGACTTAGAGCTGATAATGAAGGAGTCTGTACTCCAGGCCCTGATTGGCTGGGGCTTCATCTACCAGCTCAATTCCACTTAATGCATCGATTTCTAAAAGGGTTCGGTTAGTTTCTTAGTTGTTAAGCCCTGGCTTTCTTTTTTAGACTTTGAATAGGTATCCATGGTCTGAGTCAATCACTTCAGCATATTTTCTTCCGAGTTGGGTTGGGTCTTGCCCCAAAGTGAGGCTCTTTCTTCAAACATCCTAGAAGTGCAGACTTCTGAGCAGCTCATAGATTCGCCCAAACTCAATTCTGTTTTTCATGGGGGTGAGATGAAAAAGAAAAAAGTAACCTTGCATATACCACAATTAATTGAAACCCACAATAAAGACCACTGTCACTATGATTTTTGCCCTGTATTCCAAGCATTTTGACAGAGTAGAGGGTCCCTCTGTCCAACCTCCACCTGTGTTTTTTTTTCCTCTGTTTTTTCAGTGAAAAAGAACTGTCTTGGGCTACATATAAAATATATAACAAAGATCCTGTTAAGCTATAAGTACTAAAACTTCTTTTTTAAACTCTTTCATTATAGCACATATTGGACATACATAAAGAACTAAACTAGAGTTCTTTATATGTAAAACCTCTAGGCAAGAGCAGGACGGGAGGAAAACAGGCCCAACTGCTTCCATGAGGTGACACCCTCCAACCTCAGGGGGCTCCCTGCCTCTTTGCTGTCATCCTCAAGGTCATGTACAATCTGGTGTCAGCAGGAATATAAAAACTGAGACCAAGAGACCCTGACGTAATAGGCAGAGAGCAATGATTTCAAATTTTAGGGCTAAGGACACAGCTCAGTGATTAGAGCACTTGCCTGATGTGTGCAAGGTGCTCAATAGGATTCCAGCACTGCACAAAAATTAGCCAGACGTGACGGCACACACCTGTAATTTTTGCACTCAGAAGGCTGAGGGCAGGAAGATTGCCATAAGTTCAAGGCCAGCATGCGTGTACACAGTGAGTGCAGGAGCAACCTGGACCACAGACCAAAACCCAATCTCAAAAAAGAAAAAAAAATTGTATCTTCACAATTACCAAGCCATCAGTGACCTCACATTCCTCCCTAGAGTAACAAAAATAAACCACTGTTGGAGGAAAGAAGCCAGGCCGATCAACATGCTCCAGCATGGAAATCCACACACGTGTTAGACTAGCTCCATCTGAAACACAGTAATGAAATGGCATCCCTTCTTCCTAAGACAACAAAAAGATGGTGGCTCCTCTCCAGGGACATCACTGTCCTCTTGGTTCTGCCTCGTGATGACTGCTGCTGGCATTGAAATCTGAGCTTAAGAAAAAGGCCCGCAGCAAGAAGCTACCAGCGAGGCAAAAGAAGCCCTCCAACATCCCCCCCCCCATCTTAAGACCCCTCCCCAAAGCTCAAGGTACAAGCTAAGCGTCATCTCCTGTGGCTCTGAGACCCCTCCTTCTCGAGTTCTAAAAGGTCTTTTTCTTCCTAAAAGCTGATCATCAGGCATGTCAAAACTCTCTCCTGATTGATGAGCAAGAGATAGAACACTGAAGTTAGAGCGAGATTTGCAGACCCCTCCCCCTTACTTCAGGAAAAGCTGAAATTCTCATGACAACCCTGACTGTGAAGGTGATTGAGGTGTTTCTGTGAGGACACAGGTAATGCTGAGTTGAGCCACCACCACGGCCTAGAAGTAGGAGCCTCAGGACTGGGGGCAGGAATCTGAGCCAGCAGGGAGGCAGGGGCAGGCCAGAGAGGCAGCAGAGCTCTGGTCCCCACCGCAGCTGGGGCAGCAGGCGTAGCTGCCCTGCCTCTGTTTACATTCTCTCCTTCTAAGCTCCCAGGCAGAAGCACAAATACATCTGGTGAGAAAATCTAGTATCAGTGACAGAAAAGGAATGTGATTTTCAGGAGACACACAGGAGCCTCAGCCCAGCCGGGAGGCTCCATGCAGAGCTGATTTCCAGGCAGCAGCTCCCCCCCCAACCCCGGCTGTTCCCCAGGGGAGAAAAGCTGCATGCCCAGACGCACAACCTCGTGTCACGCAGCAGGGAGCTCAACGCGTGCCCGTCCTCCAGGAATCCAAGCTCTGGCATGGTCCTACCCACAGAAAAGAAAGGGAAAGGAATGGTGTTCTTTATACTCACTGTTTTTTTTCAAATGAAAGAAAGGAGGGAAAGAAAGAGAGAGGGAGGAGAGAGAAGAGGGAAAGAGAAGAAAATGGTTACTGGGAGCTTTCAAAATGAAGAAAGTAATAAAGGGCTGTTTGTTGTTTTTTAAGACAAGATCTTGCTACATAGTCCAGACTGTCCTCAAACTCGTGATCTTCCTGCCTCAGCCTCCCGAGATCTGGGATTGTAGATATGCATTACATGCCCAGCAATAAAGAGTTTTTTCCATCCCTTATCTTCCCAGGGCTGCGATAGCAGCAGCTGTTCTCTAAGCTTCACCACGCCACCTAAGGACAACAAGAATTAACACAGAACTCAGGGAACAAATGCAGGGCACGGGCCAGAGGAAGGGGCCCAAAGGCAGAGTTCCGGGCAAGCTCAATAACCTGGTCTTGTTTGACAAGGCCGCTGGTGGCAAGCTCTGCTATAAGCCATAAGCCCAGCTATAAGCTCATAAGCCCAGCGTGGGCTCCAGGAGCGGGAGGATCCAGGCTCCCGGGCAGGGCGGCCCCTTGGGAGGACTCACCCAGCGGCGTCCACAGCTCGGTGCTCAAGGAGCGTACCGGGAAGACGCAAGGCAGAGATGCCCAGCTGCGGCGAGGATGCGCCAGCTGGACCAGCCTGCTGCGTGTTTGCAAAACCTGAACTTGATCTCCTCCCTAGAGCTCAGGCACAGCCAGCCCGGTGCGGGGCGTCAGACGCGTGAAGTGGGAAAGGCAGCAGAAGTATCCTCAGTGAGCCTTGCTCTGTAAGTAGGGCGGTTGCAATCCTATGTGCAGTTGGTACATCGCTATAACGCCTAAAACAACGCGGAAGGCTATACAGCAAAGGCGAGCACCCATGTTCTCTGAGGCAGGATGTGACGACGGACGTACACTTATCAGGACAAGGGAAATGATTCATCAGCAAGCTCCTTCCTTCCTAGACTCACCAAAGCCCAACACATGTGCCGTGTGCAAACAGCAGAGCAGCGACAGTATCGGAAAGACATGGTTTTCAAGAAGAAAACAAATGGTTTTGTTTTCTACCTTAAATCTAAGGCAGGAAGATTCTGCCATTTGCCCACACTCACCAAGTTGTAGGAAAAGTCTTCCCAGGCTAGATGGGGAGCACGCCCCAGGGGCAGCAGAGAGTGACTCGAAGAGACCCTGCCCGCCCCAGGGAATGCCGCAGACTCAGACAGGCTTAGGCACTCTCTGCCACATGGTGTCACCAGTGATGTCCACCTTGGGGCAACCACATGTCTGCTCCCTGGAGTGTGCCAGGCCCTGCCCACCCCAGGGAATGCCGCAGGCTCAAACAGGATTAGGCACTCTCTACCACATGATGTCACCGGTGATATCCACCTTGGGGCAAACACATGTCTGCTCCCTGGAGTGTGCCAGGCCCCCGAGCCCTCCCACGCTGGGACACTCCCATATGTGATCCAACAGCACTAAATACTTGCAGCTGTCACCTGACCCCACGTTGGGTAGGACAAGAGTGCGGGACAGAGGCCATGGGTGAGACAGAGCCACGCTCTGGACTAAGATGGGACACCAGGGCACATATTTGAACATGCAGGGCCTGTCGCTGCACATTCATAGCCTTGTGTTTGCCCCAGGCGGGTGCTACTTTTGTAACGGGAAAACTGTGTTGAAAGAAGACGGTTTGACTCAACTAGCTTCATATCCAGTGGGGGCTCTAAACCCCTTCCCTCTGTGACCTCTCTTACAGGCCTGTGCATGTCTATGTTATGATGCAAAGACACTTTCTCCAAGTCAGGCACATATGTACTCACCAATGGACACACACACCACAAATACACCACACACTGCACAACACACACAATACAGAGTGCCTACCATTCACAAACCACATACACACACCACACATCACACACTACAAACCATAAACATACAACCCACAATGCATACCACCCACCACACACACACACGTCACAAACCACACCATACACCACATACACTAGAAACCATAAATACACACCACATACATGTACCACAGACAACACACACACTGTGCACCATGTGTACACACAGATCAAACACACAAACACCACATGTTACACACAGACTCTACGCACACACACACACACCACATTCAGAAAGACAAGCCTCACAGGATCCCCTCCTTCCCGTAGTCATCAAATGCTGAGTGTCCCTTTGGCTCTGGAAACAACAGCATGTTGGCAACTGCCTGACCCTTCACTGCTTGTCTCCTCACAGCCGACACGGAAGTGGGATGCCATCTGGCACACTGACTGTGGTCAGGCCAACCTTCGAGGCTAACTGGGATCTGCACGCGCCGCGCTGACACCCTGTTCCACAGAGCCGCACGGGCCAGGACCAAGCACGGGGCAGCTGTGGAACGCTACGGAAACTAGTACAACAGAATCACATTCTGGAAGGGAAAAAATACTAGCAAAGTCAATCCCTCCAACTTCTGATAAACACAGCGATAAAAGCCAGAACACAAATATTAAAAAAATGACTTGCCACCTTCGGTGAGCAGAATCTCAGCTTAATTTCTTTGAAAGGCTGTTTGTTGCAGGACGTGTTCCCGTTTTTGGCATGGGAGTGGAGAGGTGGTTATTTCTTTCTTTCTTTTTTTTTTCTCAAATCCTATGCTTTTGCCAGGACCCTAAATCTCTGCCTCTGAAAGGGTCAATCTACTTGCAGCAAGTGGATTTCAGAATGTGCCCCCTGTGCACCATGGGCATGAGCGTGTGTTCACTGTGCGGGCCCCGCAGCAGCTGGCCACACCTCACTCTCGGAGCAAGCAGGACAAGAGGCCACTGGGTACCAGGCACTGTGCCAAGCACCATCCAGGTGGGGGTGAGAAGGACATGCAGGACGCCCGCGCATGCAAGTGCAGGGTGGCTCCCAGAAATCAGCTTGGAGGATAGCGATAAACTGGCCTATGATGGCACAGATTTCTCAGCAACAAACAAGGTGCCAGAAGGTGCCCATCATGACCGAGAAATCAGAACCCTTTCTATCACATGATACTGCTAAGCAGGGAATTGATACTGAAAACCTGGAGTCGGGCACGTTGGCACGTGCCTAGAATGGGTAGGCTGAGGCAGGAAGATCAGGAGCTTGAAACCTGGTTGAGCTACATAGCAAGTTCAAGGCCAGCCTGGACTACATGTGAGACCTAGTCACCACCACTTTCCCCCCAAAATAAAATGACACAGAGAGAGAGTGTGCACAGATACAGAAGAGCGTGTGCATGTATCAGCAGCACATACCCATGCTGCTGGTCATTTCTCATTTTGCAATTTTTTAATATTCTGCGATAAAGAAATGTATTCCCATCCCACAAACATTCTTCTACTCACTCTCTAACAGGTAAACACCTTTTAAGTGAAAGATATCAGTCACTGTTTCTCCCTTAGTACCTCTAAAACAAAGGAGATTTTCCATAAACTTGTCTCTCTAGCCCTGAAGATCAATAAGAAACCTTTTTTTTTTTTTTTTTGACAAGTCAAACGTTCATTTTTTAGGGAAAAAATAGCCTTCTCTCTCTCTCCAGGCTGCCGAAATTGTGGCTTATGTGTCCTCGGTGCCTCAAGCCATCAATCGCAATTCACTACAGACACTACCGGGACGTCTTGGTCAGGCCACATTAAACGCTTAGTTTGCGGGCTTCTTAGGAAAGAGATTTAACATTAGCACATGTTAGATGTAAAGGAACATCCTTCTCCATTGAAAGAGAAACTTTATTTCTTAGGGAGAAAAAAATACAACGTGCGGTCGCCAGGATGCATTATGAACCTGCTACTGCGTGCGGGATTTATGATCAAGGTAGCCTCTGCTCCGAGGGATCCTCAGCTCAAGGCAGCCACGGAGCTCGAGCGCCCACAAAGTTTTTCGCAGACCTTTGGCTCCATCTAGTGGCCAGATCTGGTCAAGTCGCCCAAACGTTTTCCTTTGAAGAGAAAGAAAGGTTCTGGCCATGGAAATTCAAGAGCTGCTACTCGCAACAGGCTTGGCGGAAGACAGAGTTGACCCACACCGCAACTGTTGTACCTCGGAACGCTGAGCTGGGGACATGACGTTTCCTCAGTGGTTCCCAGAGAGACAGCTGCCCCCGGATCTCACTGTATTCCGAAAGGGGCCATTTGCAAACAGACCTGGAACATGATGTTGGCACTTGCTCAGTCACCTGCTTGGGCCACACATCTGAGATGCACAAGGGAGGTGCACAAGTGAGCGTGTGTGCGGGCATGCGTGACAGAGAGAGAGAGAGAGGGAGGGAGGGAGGGAGGGAGGGAGGGAGAAATAGAGGGAATGCTCAGAGCCTTTGCTGAGCTCCACAGTGCCAACTGGCACCAGGAAGGGACATATGAACATCACACTCCACATGGCCTCTAAATTTAGATAATCTGTCAATATCCTGCTCTAGAGGGACCGTCTTTCTCCAGGCTCTGGTTTAAAGGCTTAAAAATAGAAGCCGAGTTTAGCCCATATGAGAGCGCGGGCCGTTAACAGCACTGTCCAGGAGGATGTCAAACAGCAGCCTACCCCACAGAATGCGGAATGTGATCGAGCTGCCGCCAGCCTTGTAGAAGCAGCAGCTCCATGCCCTCTCTTGAGCCCTCCACCTACCGAGAGACACAGAGGCAAAGTGGTCCTAGGCCTGGGAACTGGTCCTTAGCACCTCCTTCCTTTCTCCCCACTTCACTCTTAGTCATTATCCCATCACTGGGATAAAACACCTACAGGAGGAATATTTGGCTCACGGTTTCACAGAGTTCATCCCATGGTCAGTCATCTCCAAATCAGAACAACATGGCAGAGGGCACAGCATTGGAAAGCTGCTCACCCGTGGCAGCCACAGAACAAGAGGGGCTAGAACGAGAATGCACCCTCCTAGGGCCGAACTCCAGTGACCCACCCCTTTAGTCCAGACCCCACCTCCTAATGGAACACTCAGCTACAAACTCATGGATGCCTGGGCACAGTGATGATCTCAGGACCCTGTGATCCTACCACCTTGACCAAGCCCCACTTCTGAACACAGGACGTGGGCAGTAAGGCCAAGGACTGAGCCTCTGAGGCTGCTGAGCCACAATAACCCTTCATCTTATCAATTTTTTTATCTCTGGCATTTGTCACAGTGATGGAAAGCTCACTAATGCATTAGCCAAAAAATAGAAATAATAAAAACTTCAAAGGGAAGGTCAACAGACGTTGGGCACTGAGAGTGTGTCACTGTCATGCATGGGAGAGGGGGTGGCAGAGAGGACAGGAAGGCAGGCACAGATCGGCTGTAACAAAGAGTTCAATCTGCTGTCGGTCCTAGAGATGTCCTCAGGGCCAGGACAGTGGCCAGAGATGGCCACACGTAGACAGCAGGCACCGGTGCTCCCTTCGACCCCAGAAGACCACCATAAAGCAGCAGGCCATGCTCTATTTTTTCCTGCCCTATTTATCCTTATTGCTCTATTTTAAAAATTATTTTTGTTATTTTTGCATAACAATAGGGAATTTAAAAGTAAAATGTGAGTAGGACAGAAATTCGCTTCTTAAATTCTCTTGTCTATCTAATCCCCAAGCAGAAGGAAGATCTTACCATCACAAAGGCATCCATTCCCTCATTAACCCCCTTCCCTGAGAAGTAGGGCTACTGGAGTTGTGAGAATTAGCTCGCTAATACATGTAAAATGCTCGTGACAACACCTACGCTCTCACTTAATAAATGTCACCTCTAGGTACTAAAACAATTCTACCAAATCACATGAGCCTGCCCAGGGAGCTAAGATAGATTATTTGCTCTTTAAAAATCCTTCTTGCAGGTTGCACGAGGGTGTTTGTTTTCAGGAAAGCAGGTCTCAGTCTGAGATCCCAAGTTCCCTAGGGAAGGGGTGGTGTTAAGCCATCTTTTGTGGAACTCACAGCCACCAAATTCCACCCACAGCTCAGGAGACAGAGAATCTGAACGCAGGAGGCCCCTGGGGACACCTCCTTGATGATCGCACTAACGGCCTCAGGGACCCTTCAGAGAAGAGGCCCTCGCTGTCAGCAGCTGTGATCACCTGTCTTGGAATTTCTGAAAACCCTTAGGAAGTATTATAAATGTAGGCTTCGACTTTTGGGGCGGACTTGGAATTTTAATTCTATGAATCTACCTGAGCGGTCCACTCTGGAGAAAGCCTGGCAGACCAAAATGGGGGGTGCTGAATAGCATCCTCCCGAGGAAGACAAGAAGCAAAACAGAGAGGAGGCAGAGCTCAGGCAGGGGAGACAGAAACAGCAGGACCAAGAGTGGCAGGTTAGCAGACAGATGGAGATAGATGACAGGGACCGTAGACATGTCAGAAACAGATAACAGGTACAGATGGGCAACTGGTAGAGAGGAGGCGGGCGTAGACTGAGTGGACACCGCAGACTACCCATGGCCTGGGAACCCCCAGGTCCAGCCCACCCGAGGCAACCACAGGGGGAGACCTCAAATGCAATAAATGTGGGAGATTTTTCAGAATAATAGACAGGGTTAATTTTTAAGCTGGTAATTTTGTATGGCCCACAAATGACATCATAAATATCCAAATGGCCCTTTGAAGAAAAAATAAAGTTCCCCTGCCTCTGATATAGGTAATAGATATGTATAGAGGGACGGACAGACAGACAGAGAGATATGTATACATGATGATGGATATGTATAGAAAATAGTTGACAGATTAGATAGAAGATAGATACACTGATTGATGGGTAGGCTAGTAGACAGGTGGCAGGTGGGCAGACGGCATACATAGACATGCAGGCAGTTCTAACTGCGGAGAAACACAGAGCCAGGGACCCTTCAAATCTGCCTTTGTTCCCCACCTGAGAACCCTGGTGGCCGAGACTCCAGCCTGTGCACCACCCTTCCAGAAGCTCGTGGAGACGCCGGGTCATGACAACCCGCCCTCCCAGGCTCTCGGGAACCTGGCCAACAGCTCTTGAGGCCATCGCACCTGCTTGTTCACCCCTGGGAAACATCAAGATCTTTTTTCCTTTGTGGAACAGAGGCTACAGTGAAGGCACTTTTCTTTCACTGAGACTTTTTCAGAAGGGTGAGGGTTTCCTTTTTTCCTCCTTCGATTTCAAATATTTTATTTCACACCACAGGAAGCACAAAAGCATTCAGGGAGGCCAGCGGTCTGCAGAGTGAGGACAGCTGTCGGCTCCGGGGGGACATTGGAAGGGGCGATTCCACCACAGCACCGGCCCACGCTAGAGAGAGCAGAAACGTCAGCCGCCCTCTTGTCTCCCAGGTGGAGCCCAAGGCACTCAGGAGCTAATCTTTGGCTACTCAGTTCCCCATTTTTCTCATCTGGGAAGGAGCTGAGTGACAGCACGTGACTAAATTGACAATAGGTTGGCATTCAGGGACTGTGCTATGAGAGAGCAGTGCCACCTCCTGGCAAGGCCCGGGCAGCCCTGGGCTTCACCTGGGCTCCAAGAAGCAGGTCAAGGGAGGCAGCCTGGCTAGTCCCCCCGCTGCCCGGTGACTATGATTCTCAGTGTTATTTACTTGATGACCGCACTGAGCACACACCTGTGGTGGGGAATATTTAATGCAGATGTTTGGGAAGCAGCTTTGCCAAAACTGTCAGAGAATGCATGTGAGGAAATTATCCTCCAGGTCCCTCGGTGGGTATTCTGTCTTTTATTGTCTCTGCAGTCTGAAGCAATTTGGGTTTTAAAGACGTGATTTTGAAAGAGTTCTGTGTTGAGGTCAGGGGAAGAAGAGAAGAGAGCAGAAAACAGAAGAAGAAACAAGAGGACCGCCCAAGCTGAAAGGACCGGACCCGGGTAGCTTGACCATTCCACAGCTGCACCGCAAGGAGCCACGTCTAGACAGAACAGGAAACTCGGGCCAGGAGAAGCTCCAGGAAGCTGTAAGAAGGGGAAGAAGCAAAAGATGCTGGGAAGAAAGTCAGCCTCTCCCAGCAGACCATGACAGGGTCGATCTAGTGGCATCAAGTCATAGGAAAAGACACTGGCATTCAACGAACTAAAATGGACCATGAAGACCAGCCAGTAAGGAACAGTGGGCAATAAAAAGGAAAAGGAGAAAATGGAGCAAAGAACTGGGTTCTAGAAGGGAGTAGGGGGCCAGGGGAAGGGCAAACCTTACAGTGGCCTCAGGGGGCAATGTAGAAAGTGCCAGACTTTTCCAGAGGACAAAGGAAAACAACACTTAATCCAGACAAGAGCTAAGTGTCAGTGCAGAAGAGAGGAGGGCACCTCGGACAACGATGCAGAAAGACGGTGCCGAGACTTGGATCTGGAATGCTCCCCAAGGTCTGTGTCTTGAGGCAGTCTCCTGACTAGGGATATTGTGAGGTGGTGGAAATTTTAAAATGTGGGTCTGTGTGAGAGGTCTTCTGGTCAATGGGGACGTGTCCTAAGGGGGGATAGCAGCACCCCAGCCCTCTCTCTCTCTCTCTTTAGTGGCCTGGTCGTGAGGTGAAGGCTTCACCACACACTGCCGCCATGTTGTGCCACTCACTACAGGCCCCAAAACAACGAGGACAACTGACCTTGGGCTTTTCAAAACTGTGAGCCAAAGTACACTTTTTCTCTTTATAAGGTGATTCACTCAGGTATTTGTTGCAGTAATGGAAAGCTCACTAACACAGGTGGACCATAAGCATAGCATGGGGCTCCTTTCCATCCCACCCAAAGAGGATAACCCAAGTTTAGAATGCAAATTGGACCTTGGGACCTACAGCTTGGAGCTTTCAGTTGGGCGGTGTCTTAGTTACTTTTTCATCACTGTAGCTCAATACTTGGCATGCACAATTTAAGGGGAGAGAAAGTTTATGTTAGCTCACAGTTTCAGAAGTTCACAGTCTATTCACAGGCAGCCAGCAGCAGTGGCAGAGGCAGAGATAGAGGCAGCTCCTCACACCGCTGCAGACAGAAAGCCAAGCCAAGTCCCCACTGGAAGGAAGTTAAGCAGCACATATTCCTCCTGTCCCACTGATCCTCCCCTTCTGGGTTCAGCCTCCCTGTTTCACCCCTTCCAGGTTCAAGCCCCCACCGCATGCCTGTAATCCAATCTACAGGCCTGCAGTCCATAATCTGCCACATTCCTGCGATCTAATCCTCCCCTCCAGACCAGGCCCCAAACCCCCAAGCACGCGGTTCCATAGACAACCCATAACATCCAAATACGTGAGACTTTTGGGGAACAGTCCAGGGCTAAACACAATAGACAGTAACGGTGGCCAGTTTCTTTTTGGATTCACTGTCCTCCTGGAGATAAGACAGCCTGGGTTGTCTCTCCTGAGAACTGCCCCCACCCCCAAGAATGGTCTGAGAAAGAGAAGAATACACAGAATTATGGGCCAAAGGTCACGAAAGTCAGCCAGGCCTAGCAGGCTGGGCAGGGAGAGGCCGGGCATCCGTCCCTTCTGCCCCCACCTGTGGGGCCGAGGCAAGTCGTCCTCCCGCTGTGGCTCCACTGGGGTCAGCAGGATAAGACTCCACTTGCTCACGAGTTGGCCACAGCAGTGGGGTCTCAAGGTGGGACGGTAGCTGGATTGTCATTAAGAATGTTAAAACAAATAGCAAAACACGCCCAGCTGTTCTGTTATTTACCAAGGCGCAGCACAGGCAATGAGAAGCGGTGGCTGTGCGGGAATGCTCGATCTGATGCCCAGCCCTGCGGTGTGCGCTGCCAGGCCAGAGAGCTCTCCGTGAGCAGGCAGCCGGCGGAGGAGCCTTGCAGGAACACTCCACAATTAAGAACAATCCGTGCTACCCTAGCGTCTGAAGCAACATCGGTGCTGAAAAACTAGATGGGCTGAGAGGGAGGCTGAGGGATGGCCCCAAAGAGGCAGCTCCAAGCTCCCAGGCCCAGGGAAAAGCGACTGCAGTGGACAACGCCTTCAGAGAGGTGGTTAAATTAAGGAGATGGAGCGATTATCCGGGATTTTCCCTGTGGGCCCCAGCGCAACCACAAGAGACGAAGCCGGGCGCGGGGTGACATGGCGAAGAAAGACTGGGATGCAGCTGCTTTGGGCCACCGGAAGCTAAGAATGTTGGGGAACACCTTCTCCTACCGCCTCTGGAGGGTGCGTGCGTGGCCCCTTCCACACTCTAAGAAGGGCCCAGCAAAACTGATCTCAGACGTCTGGTTTCCAGAACTGGAGAGAATGAATGTCTGTCGTCTGTGCAGTTTGCTGCAGTAATTAAGGAGCCAATACAGGTGGTTAGGGGAGAGACAGCCGCAATGAAGAAAGACCCCCTTCCTCGGGGGAGGTGACCCTCTCCCCAGAAAGGCCCTCCTGCTGTCCCGTGCATGGCTCACTTGGTTCTGTGTCTTTCCCCTGGAGTCCAAGGTTCTAGAATTTCAGAAGACAATAGGAGAGACTGGAGCTGGGCGTGGCAGTGCAGGTCTAGAATCTTAGCACTTGGGAGGCTGAGGCAGGAGGATTGCCCTGAGTTCAAGGCCAGCCCCTTCTCAAACAAAACAAAATGAGAGGCAGAGAGACAAGAGCAGAAGTTCCACAGGGCACAGAGTTGGAGAAACAGCTGTGACAAGGCTGCCCAGAAGAAAGGGGAACCATCCGAGATCACAGCAAGTATCCGTGCCACTTTATGTGTGAACTTGCCACCAGCCCACAGTGCCCGTCCTACAGAGATCCAACCAGGGCTAGGATGTGCCTACTCAAAATGGCTTTCTGGATGGCTCCTGGAAAGCCTGGCGTGGCCCACCGTGTCACCTGTTCTCCAGGTCTAGGCTGTCCCTTCAGCACACATGCTCTGCGTGCTGTTCGGATGGCAGGTCATTTACCCACCCCATGAAGGGTTTTGTTAGTGACCTACTTTCTGGCTCCACACACAGGGGATCAGAAATCCTGCTTGACAGGAGCGCAGGATACACCACAGGGCCCAAATAAACAGGCTGGGTTTTAAACCCAAACAGGCAGAAGCAAAATACGTTAACCTGGGCTCATATGCCCCCTCCCCCCGAAAAAGATATTAAAATGCAGCAAACAGCCATGAGAAACGAGGATTCATCTTGGTTAATAAACTCACCGAGTCCGTGCCCCGCCCCCACAGCGCACCCCGGGGCCTCCCGCGCTCTGCCGACTCCCAATCCGCTGGAAAAAGACCTGTTGACAATGAATTTATGGGGATCCAAACATGGTTTAAATACATTGAGAGGGAGTTACTCGCTAGAGAAATCTCCCTGTGAATTCTTTCATCATGTGAGGACTCCACTTTTAATTTATTTTTGATGAAAATCTGAATCCTTCCCATCCTATTTGCTTAAGGAGAGGTGCAGGCTTACAAGTACAAATTCAAGCGAGTTCTGCTCCGCTGCCAAGGTTAATTGCCGTCCTTCTTTCAAGGAAAGAAGGCGCCTAGGCCTCCACCGAGATGCTCGCGCACGCCTCAACTTGTCAGCTCTAGGAGACTTCCTGCAGCAATTTCCGCATCTCGCACCCAGAGCAAGCAGTGTTGCCACCACTGGGTCGGAAAATCAACGGAAGTGTTTAGTGAGCACGTACGTGATAAAAGGCCGTGGTGATACTGATACTAGACCATCAACGCTGGGCACTAAAATGCTGTCGTGTAACTAGTCGAGGAAGTATGAGGTGGGGGAGAGAAAGGATGAAGACTGGAGGAAAGAAGGGAAAATGAAGGAAATGAGCGATTTTAAAGGAGGAAATTAAGAACTGGAAAGGAGAGGACGGGGGTACGGCTCAGTGATTAGATCTCTTGCTTAGGAAAGTGCAAGGCCCCAGGTTCGATCCCCTGTAAATAGCTAGGCTTGATGGCACGTGTTTATAATCCTAGCACTCAGGAAGCTTAGGCAGGAGGATTGCTGTGAGTTAGAGGCCAGCCTGGGCTACATAATGAGTTCAGGACCAACCTGAGCTACAGAGCGAGACCCTGTCTCAAAAAATAAATAAATAAATAAATAAATAAATAAATAAATAAATAAATAAGGGGTTGAGCATGCCTAAGGTCCAGGGTTCAATTCTCAGCACCAAAATGTAAAATAAAATAAGTACTAGAAATTAAAGTTACAGAGAGAAAAAGGCAGAACAGGTTCTAAATTGTTAAAATAATCTTATTTGTCCGGGGGTTCACAAATTCCAAAGTATCCTCTTGAGCTGGGAGTACAGCTCAGTACTGGTGTGCTGACCTCGCATGCACAAGGCCCTGGGTTCAATCCCCAAAATCACAGTAAATAAACCAACAAACCCCTGACCTACTAACACCTTACGTTTGTACAGTGTTTCACATTTTCAAATGTGGCTCGCTCTTGGCCTCACACCTTGATGATGGATGGATGTTTCTCACCCGTCTCAGTCCGTCTGTGAGCTATAACGAAACATCAGAGACCAGCGGGCTTAAACAATATTTTTTTTCTCTTTATTTTGGAAACAAATTTGGTGTCTGACAGCACCTCTGGGAAGTGATTAGATCATGCCGGTTGAATTTCAGGTAACTCTGCAAATCTATGAAGTAGCTATTTCTGGATGCACTCTCAAATTACAAAGTATCTTTTAGTAGGAGACCGCCACCAGATAGAGAATGGCCTCACGCTGGGTGCCATGTGGTGCCATGTGGTGGCTGCTGCCCCCGCACTCCATGCGAGCAGGAACTCATCCCCACAAACTCAACATGACTCCAGAACAAGAAGATGAAGATGGAGGAATCCAGTCGACCCCTGACTGTAGCTGCACAATACCAAAAGACAGCTCTGTCTGAAATGCTTTTCTCCTCTGAATTGACTGGGTGATGGGAGTTGTAGAGACAAGGCCATAGTCCTGCATGCGCCACATGCGAGCCACCGATTATGTCCTTTCAGGAAAAGGCTCACATAGCCTTGAAATTGGGGAGAGAAAAAGCCAGCTGCCTGTCCTGCTCCAGTGTCCTTGGACAGAGGTTTACCTTCCTCACTCTTCCTTCCAAGCATACAACGTTTGAAAAGAAAGTCAGCAGAGCCCACAAATCCTCTCATCAAAGAGGCATTGACTTTTAATTTTACAAATGTGGCTCTTTCCCATCAGGAATAGAGAGAATTCATTCATAATCATACTCCAGAGACTTACTCCACCTGTGTGACTTCCTGCGATTGTATAATTATACCCCGGATTTCTGATTACAGAAGTTTCCCTGGAACTGCTATACAATCTTAGAATTTCCCATTTTCCCATCTCTCCTTTAAAAAAAGTGGCCTTTAAAAAAAGAGGAAACAGGAAATTGGTAAAAATAGGGATAGGTCCCAGTGTGGTTGCATCTTAATTCCAGAGAGCACCTGATCTGGAGGTAGAAGCTGTGACAGAGCCTAGTTAAGGTCTCCATCTGTGTCCCTAGGAAACAAGCCTAACATGCATCCTTGTGCAACAGGCAGGAGCCATCTGAGCGCTACCCGTGTGGACTAGTGGAAAAGGCCATCGCAAAGAACCCCATCTGAAATATAGCTATCCACAGGCCCAGCATGTAATCAACTTCCCACATACCAGGCACGGAATCGACTTGCGTAGGACACCCTGTTCTCGGTATAGTCTTACCAGCCACTGAAATGCACAAGAAAGGAAACTGTACTAATCACCAATGGTCACAACTGGCCTGGAAGACACCGTCCCTCAGCTGTCATCTCCAAAGCCACTTGCTGTGCCAAGGTGTCCCGTGCGCTCTGTGAGCAGTTGTGCGCTGCTATGCCCAGGGTACCAGACACAGAAGGAGCTGCCAACTCAAGGAGGTGACCGCTGAGGAGGCTCCTTCTGCCCGCGGCACAGGCCGGGCTCCGTTCCTTGGAAGAACAACAGGATGTCTCGGCCATGGCAACAGCCCTCTCCAGTGCCCGCACTCACCAAATCTTCTCTTTCAGAAAAAAAAAATTTCTCCTTTGCTTTGCGTTATGAGTCTCCAGTGATGAACAATGGGCTGGAGAGGCGGAGAGAATAAGCAGCCGAAAATTATTATTCACTCCTTGCTCCAGATCACTCTGTGAGCTACAGGCTACATGCTCTGCATTCGGTGACTAAGGCCCCGTCCCATGTGCCTTCCCAGTTCAATCAACTGTGCTAAAGAACTGTCACAATAGCCCTTGACGACAAGAAAATAAAATTTAGGGGAGAAGCGAAAGCCTGACTTGTGTTGTAATTCTGTGTGCGCGTGCTTCCTGCCCTCCTCACTTCGACCCCCTCCTCACAGACAACATTAACAAAACCTTTTTGTTCACCTGAAGGACAAAGGGAAAGGAATGGGTTCTTTTCCGGTTTGGATAATTGCTTCTGAAATGTTGTCACAATCTTCCAAATGACTATATTTCTTTCATGTCGGACCACTGCGATTTCTGTGCAACCCAGGTTGCGGTTTTGTTAAGGTTCGGGTCCACTGAGAGCCTTGGGAGTTTTGTTTTGTTTTGTTGTTTTTGGGATATTTTTTCTTTTTTTCAGAAAAAGACAAAGCAAAAACCAAATAAGTCACAGTGATAACTTATGACAGGAAAATCAGCATCTGAATCGAATGATAAGAACAGGAGCTGCTGCAGGGAGGAGACGTGTCTTGTGCCAAGGAAAGAAAGGCACAGAAAGTTATTTAAAACTGATCAAAACCCACTAGGAGTCACAATTCCATCATGGTTTCCCTTTGGAAAAGCAGTTTTCAGAAGCCCCAATTAACCTTAATTGAATTCTGCCTTAGTATTATCTGGAATTTTAATTGACTAGGAAGGTGATCATAAATCTCCGTTCATAATGAGGCTTAGCTATTAGTAAATCCCCGGATGGCACACAGCCTTGACGTGCATGGGCAGACCTGTTCTGTAGGTAAGGCTGGGTTTAGATCACAGAGTCAAGGTAGCCTCCAACTTCACGGAAGCAGAGGTTCACGTGGGTGGTGTGGGCCTCAGTGTGTTCCCAGAACATGATCAGCAAACCCAGTCCTCATATCCCACAGAAAGAAAGAGAGAGGGAGAGAGAGAAAGAACACACACACACACACACACACACACAGACACACACAAATCTGCATCCTTCCCATTTCCTAAGAGGAGCACAGGAATGGTGTCATTTGATTTATGTAGAAAACCACCCATGAACATGGAGGTTAGCATGTACACAAGGCTCTGGGTTCAGTTGCCCAACACCACAAAAAATTAGCCAGGTGTGGTAGCCCACACCTGTAGTTTTAGCACTTGGGAGGCTGAGGCAGGAGGATTGCCATGAGTTAGAGGCCAGTCTGAGCGACATAGTGAGTTCGAGACTAGCTTAAACTACAGAATGAGACTCTGTCTCAAGGAAAAAAAAAAAAAACCGAGTTCATTCTTTTCTCTTTTTTATTTCAAACTTTTGAGAATGGGGAAAAAATTCTAGGCCTAAAGAATTGCCTGCATGTGACTACTTAACTGTTTGAAGGTTCTCAACTGAACGGGGAAGGCTGCACTATGACATTGGTGCCTTTTCAGGGCTCCAAGATCACATCCAAAAGTAAAAGCAGAGGCCAAAACATGCACATTTTTAAGGAGAGAGAGAGAGAGAGAGAGAGAGAGAGAGAGAGAGAGACAGAGAGAGAGAGAGAGAGAGAGAGAGAGAGATCTTCCCGGTTCCTTCTGATCTGGTGCCTCTACCTATATACCAAACATACCACCTCTCCTTGGAAAACCCAGGTCTTAGGCCCTGCTGACAGGCCCACTCAGCCCAGCCACATGACAGGTGCACTTTCAGGTCACAAATGTCGGTGGATGGTTGGATCCACTGAATTCACTAGTTATTCTGGAGTCATCGACAACCATCTAGTAGAAATGGACAGGAATAAGCTGCTTGCTGGCTCCGCCTCGTTTTCCCCTCAGCAAGCTTGATGCCTCCTCTGCCATCAGAGAGCCAGAGAGGTGATTTCCCCAAGTAACGTATTCCTTGCTTTTATTTTGTTTTGTTTCACTCAAACTTTCACTAATGACGCCAACAGAGACCATTATATCTTTTTTAAAAATCATCAACGGATGGGGCAAAAGTTTTGTACACTATCCAGGGACACGAGGGGTGGAGAAAAGTGAAAAAAAAAAAAAATCTGGATGGGAGAGCCTAGGGAAAATTAATCACTCTTCTGAAGACTTGCAAGGCTCTCTCTCTCTCTCTCTCTCTCTCTCTCTCTCTCTCTCTCTCGGACAATTAACTCTTCATGATAAATCTGGGCAAAGAAACCGATATGGAAACTGACGCTCAGAAGACAGGGTCGTCTCTTCAAGCGCTAATTCACTGTGAGGGTCAGGAGGAATTCAAACAGAGTAAACTAGGCTAGTGCAGATAGCACCTCCTGAAACTTGAAAAGAAAGAAATAATAGCTGTAAATACTACGCGCCAATAATTTTACAACTCTGTCCTGGCTTTTTCTTACCTACTTTACCTACTTCAGTCCCTAATCACTCTTCCCTCTCTTTCTGTCCCTCTCACCCAGTCTGTGTGCATGTACATGTGTGTGTGTGTGTCGGGGGGGGAGGGGGTGTCTTCTACACACACTCTAAAGCCTTCTGCTCAAGACCACGTTTCCAGAAACAACACTGAAGGGAGATGGAGCTGCTAAGGAAGGAAATCTACACATCAATTAATTTTGCCCCCTGCTTGCTGTGTAAGTTTTCAAGCCTCCTCGGTAAATGGGAATAGGAGTGTCAATGATGGATGAAAACTAAAGAAAATACAAGCAGAGTAGGACCCGGATGCTAGTTACACGAACTCCTCAGTATTCCTCATTTAAAACAAAAATATCAAAAAGAACAGAGGGAATTACATGCATAAACCTGGCATCTATGTAGCATGAGCATGGGAGTCTCACATGGTGTGCTGGTACTTGCTCAGAATTTGGCCTGTTTCAGGAAATGTTACCAAGGACAAGCACTTGAGGACAAGTCACACAACAAAGCCAGAGACGAGACACAAATACACTACTCTGGAATCTTTAATATTGATGCCAATGCTTCCAAAGTATGCTTGATGAAATACCTTCATCTAGGCCCATCTAGTATCTAAGTCCACCAGGCCCCGTGGTGCAGGTCTGTAATCTGTAACCCCGAGACTCTGGGAGGCTGAGAAGGTAAGCCAGACCCTGTCTCAAAACAAACAAACAGAAAAAGATTCTAAGGATGCAGCTCAATGCAAAGGTTTTGAGTTCCATCCCCAGTATCACAAAATAACAATAATAATAAAACAGAAGAAAACAAGAAGTAGCAGTAGTATTTAAGTCTAAGCCAGGCACAGCAGCAAACCCCTGTAATCTCAGCTACTCAAGAGGCTGAGGCAGGAGGAGCACAATCCCGGCCAGCTTAGGTAATACAGCAAGACACGGTTCAAAAAACAACACGATAATAATAATGCTAGGTCCTCGTTGCTGATGTTACTCCTCAGCCCCAACTCAGACTTAATAAGTCACATTGCTGAGATAAGCATATGGATATGCATTTTGTAGATTAAAGTTGGAAACCACTCAGGTAGGCAACAATAATTACTACTTGTTAATTCTACTTGTAGAAAATTTTCTTATTAAGGTAAGTCAAAGTGGTCAGGTTTTTTAAAGACTGGACTCAGGAGAAATTTTTCCTAGATCTACGGAGTTGACAAATTTAAGTCAAACTTATTATTTTGTTCTGTTATAAAAATAAGAAGAAAGAAAAATTCCATTGGGTCTTATTGTGGGTTGGATCTGACGTGTCCCCCAAAATCCTCATGTTCCTATGGATGCTGCATACAGCTGGGAGGTGGGGCCTGACTGGAAGGGGAGGATGCTTGGGGATTGACCTAGAGGGGTGTGTGCTGGTTCCACCCTTCCTCCCAGGGTTCTGCCACTCCACAAGAAGCTCTGGCTCCGGCTCCAGCCCTACCATTTTCCAGTCATCCACCCATGAATAGACTGTAACCTTCCAAAACTGTGAGCTAAAATAAACCTTTCCTCCCTAAAGTTATGAATGTCTGGTATTCTGTTCCAGCAAACAAAAAGTAACTAAGACAGAAATTTGTGCTAAAAGTGGGGTTGTTGCTGTAACTTTACCTAACCATGTGGTCTGAAAGCCTTTAGAACTGGTTTGCTGGAGGAATTTGGAAAGGTTTGAGGACACTGGTTGAAGAAACTTTGGAGTGCCCTGAGCCAAGCCTGACGAGAGACTCTGGTTGGAACTCAGAAGACCTGAATGCTGATAAAAGTGTGGATGGAAAGGGCAGGTCAAGAAGTTTCAGATGGGAAGGAGAACTGTATTGACAATTGGTCTAAAAAACATGCATGCTATCCTCCAGCAAAAGTTTGTTGGCATTTTGCCCTTGTCCAGAGACTGCCTAAAATTAGGATTGAGGGTGACAGACTAATTGATCTGACAAAGGAAATCTCAAGGCAACCCAATGTTCATGCTATCTCTTGGATACTGTCTGCAGCTTTTAGCAACTCTATGGCAAAAGGCAGGAAAAATGGCAGAGAAAGACGATATAAAAATTTTTCAATTTTGCCAAACTGAAAGGGCCTACAGTGGTAGAACAGATTAGCTTGGGGAAGTTAAAGAGATTCACATTAAAAAGAAACCAAGTACATACCATCAGAACCATAAAAAAGACACCTGAGGGGTAATCAGGAATCAACAAGACCCCATCCTCTGCCAACTCAAGGGTAGAGAGACAAAGGAACTTCCTCTGAGAATAGTACCCTAGAACTTCCTACAGGGCCAAAGAGAAAAATGTTTGTTGCCTCTAGAGTCTTCATCTAAAGTGGCCAGGCTACTGCTCAAGCCATTGGTGGATCTCAGTGCTGTCCTCAGGATTTCCAAGTACAAGAGTTGTGAGTTCATGGAGGCTTCCACCCAAATTTCAGAGGAAGGCCTTCAAGTCCAGACAGTGTAACCCTGGGAGGACAGGGTGTGAAGTTGTAAAGGAAAAGCCTGTGGTACAGTGGAGAGAGACCAAGAGAAGCCAGGAGCACAGATAATCCCAAAGTCGTGGGTAAAGCCAGTCAAAAGGAGAGAAGGTGGAGGTTGCAGCCAGAGGCAGTCCTGTAGGGGCAGGGCCACCAAAGCCCTTTGGAGATCACATCCCCTCACTGATTACCCCAGGTGCTGGGCGGGGAGCTGCAGGATTTAACCCTTGACCTGCTGTGTTTAAATGTTTTGGTCCAACTGCTTTTTGTCCTTTTATTCCTCCCTTTTAGAATAGTAATATTTACCATGTGCCGTTTTATGTTGTGTTTACGTCTTTGGTTTTCACAGGAACTCACAACTGAGGGTTTGCCTTGCATCTTGGAAGAGACTTTGGACTTGGACTTTTAAGCAGTTCTAAAACTGTTAAGACTGACAATTCTTAGAGAAAAATTAGATGCATTTTACATAAGGAGACAGACTTGAGTCTTTGGGGCCAGGGGCAAAATGGGATTTGGATCTGGAGTGTCTCCCAAAAGCCTCATGTACCTATGGATGCAGTGTACTATTGGGAGATGAGACCTGGCTGGAAGGGACAGATTCTAGAGGTTTCACCTGGAGGGGTGTGTGCTAGTTCTTCCCTTCTTCCCAAACTTGACTTTGTTCTGCCATGCCATGAAGAGCTTTTTCTCCAGCTCTGACTCTGGCCTTGTCAATGTGAGTCCACTATTTTCCAGCTGCCCACTCATGAATGGACCGTAACCTTTGACCTAAACTCTTCTCCCTCAAGTTGTGAATGTTGGGTACTCTGTCTCAGCGGTGAGAAAGTAACTAAGTCTGTTACAAAATTGGAAAAACCCAGGGTCAACCAAGTAACTTGGTGCATCAGTTAGCTTTGGCTACACAACAAACTGCTCCTGCAGGCAGTGACTTGAAATAACAATCACGCATTTGCCTATGATTCTCAAGGTTGGTTGAGTGGTTTTAGGTTGTAGCTTGAGTTGGGTGAGTAGGCTAGGGCAGTGGCATTCCCATCTGGAGAACTGGCTGAAACTGGTTTATCTCTTGTCTTAGTTGCTTATTCATTGCTGGGACACAATCCACAGTTTAAGGGAGGATTTATTTTAGCTCACAGTTTCAGAAGGTCTCAGTCCATTCATGGGTAGTTGGTAGGGGAAGGAAGGGGCTGGCAAAGAACAACAGCTCGCAGCATTGGAAACAGGAAGAGTCAGGAGCCTCAGAAGAAGCAGGGGTGGGAGTTTTTATCCTGCCACGATTAAAAATCTACCACACTCCTGTCCTCTACCACAGACCTGTTACACATCCTTTCTGACTAGGCCCCACATCCTAACAGCACATGAAATCCATAACATCAAAATTCATGATGCTTTTCAGATATTAACAAATACAAACAAACCGTAACATCTCTGCTCCCCAGCATCTCCTTCAGCAGCCTAACCTGGGTTTCCTCCTTTAATACACTCTCCCCATTTACCTAAACATTTATTCACCTCAAACAAAAGCATGTCACCTAACACATCTGAAAACAAATTCTCCACAATGGCATTTAAAAGCCTTTCACATCTGACCCCATGGCTCCTTTTAATCTTTCTCACTCTTTTCTGAAAGCCCCCCGCGTTCTTGATGTGCCCATTCTGAGATCTTCATCCTTGGCTACCAAGGTCATATCATATTCAACCCTCAAGATATGAATCACAAACACAACAACCACATACCCTCTTAAGCACAAGACCAGTGTTTCAGTTCATTTTTTGCTGTTGTCACAGAATACCACAGATGAGGCAATTTATAAAAAATGAAAATGTTTCATAATCCTAGCATCCAGGAATTCTAAGGTCTAGGGCCAAGTATGTTTGGTGTCTCTGCTTCCAAGATGGCACATAGATTGCTGCAGCCCTCGTGGAAGGACCGCATTCCTCATACAGCAGAAATTCAGGGAGGGGAAGCCTGCTCCTAAAAGCTCTTGTTATGTTGGTGTTAATCTGCTCGGGAGGGCTGAGTCTCATAACCTAAATGCCTCCCAGTAGGCCCCACCTCCCAGCACCGAGGCATTAGTGAAGTTCAGTACCTGCACTTCAGAGGGGACAAAATTCAAGCCACAGCAACTAGCGTCCTCAAATAATTGGCGCTCATATGCTACCCTCTGCTGTAGTTCTGACTAACCTCACATTGGCTCGCAAAGGTTTCAGAACCATCTTGTCATCCAGATCCCCACCTATGTTTAGTCCAGTACCGAGCACATAATAGACCTTCAATAAGTATTTTCAGAAGAAGATAGAACTAACCCCTCCATTGTCAGCATGTTGAACCCAAATCAGGATAGGAAGGTTATAGATTGGCTTTTGTGGGTGGATGTGGGTGTATCTGTGTGTGTATGTGTGTGTGGTACTGGGGATTGAACACAGTCCTTTGCCCTGGGCTGTATCTCCAGCCCCTTTTTATTATTTACTTAAGACAGGGTCTCATTAAATTGTTAAATTGCTGGGTGGGGCTCAAACTTGCAGTCCTCCTACCTCAGCTTCCCAAAGTGCTGAGATTCTAGGCCTGTGCTACAAGGCCCAGCTTATTTTGGCTTTTATGTTAGCTGATCTGATGGAATGATACAAGAATACATTACCATGTTGCTGTATTAACACACAAATATGCACAACTCACTACCTCAACCTCTATACTTTCGAAAAATGTGTGGGAGCAAGAGGCTCTTAAAGTTCTCACTCCTGATTTCCTTCCCCTCTTCGCGGGACCTATGGATGCATTATCCCTGACTGATGGTGTTTTAAACATACCCAACGGGTATTTAAATTTATCCAATAGCATTTTAAATTGATTTAATTTATTTAATTTACTTAATCTAATTTAATTAAACATCATCTCCACCTGATGTTATTTAACTTCACCTAATGGTACTTTAAATTTATCACAGTCCAGAAGTTAATCAGAATCGATAAAATTGGTTTAGGGCAATACTTCCTTAAACTGTTGTCCCTGGGCCAACCAGAGCATCGGCTCATTTGGGGACTTACTAGCAATGCAAATTCCCAGACCCCAATCAAACCTACTGAATCAGAAACTCAGGGTGGGATTCAGCCTTTCTGGTGATCCTGGTGTGTGCTAACATTTAAGAAGCACTGGCGAAGGGACTCGGGGAAATTGTTTCTGGACAAGTAAATAAGCTGGTAACACAGACGGAAGATGGAACACTTCTTGATGAAAATGAGCTGGTCCTACGTTCCTTGCCTAGGTGTGCAGGAGACCCGCCGAGGTAGCATATGCGTGCAGTGGTGGAGAACCAACTTCTGTGACTGGCCAAAGCACAGGATCTGCATCTGTTTACTCTGGAACTAAGGGGAGAGGAAGTGTGTCATAGTGTGTCACTGTGGACACCCCATTATTTTTAGAGCTGTATTTTTGCCTTCACAAGTGAAAGAAAAAAGCATCCAAAAGACTTGAATGCACTCAGAAGGCAGTATAGAACTGGAGTTCTCCCTTCACAAGGAGAGATGCAGAAATCAAGAGCAGAGTGATTGATTGCACCGTGGTTCATGTTACAGCAGAGCTGGCCAGCCTCCCCTGCAGGCACTCATGCCTGCAAACACCGGATTCTGGCGAGATGGCTGCTGGGGCTCACGCACTCACACACAATGGGATTACCTCATTAACTCCTCCTGCCCCTTCAGAGTCTTGGCACCTGAGCACATTTTTGATGCATAACTACTCTCATCTTCATTAAGTCTAGTGACAGCTCCCCCGCCAAGAGCAAAACCTACTTTAGACCATGCTTGACAACTCATCGGCAGGCCATGTAAGCAAATCCCGTGACTTTCTGAAAAATATGTGGAACAGGCAGGCAAACTTTTGAGACTCACTCTAAACACATTGCTGTTGGCTAAATTCCTTAACTGAAGGATTTGTAATGATTTCTAAGAGAATCAGGTTGGCTGCAGAGAGTTAGCTACCTCGGAGACGTGGATAAGAGGTAAGGAGAAACGTAAGAAGATGCCAAGGAACATCCACGAGATAAGAATTTTGCACATAGTCTTGAAGTTTTTTAAAAAGCAGGCTGTGACTACAGAGGCTAACAGCATACACCTGTAAGTCAAAAACGGAGCTAAAATCAGATGCAGCTATATAAAACTATGAATTATAAGCACTGCAGGGAAAACCTGATGAATATCAGAAAATGATAAAATAAATTATAGTTTACATCCAATGTAGGTTCTATTTGACGGCACCAGTCACTATAGAGAGTGGCATTCACTGACAAACAGCTTGCCATAATGTTGGAGCCTAAGGTACAGGTAAATTTTGGAAAAATTGAGGGTATAATGTCTCCTCCCCTCTTCCTTCCCAGTTCCACCCCAATCAAACCAAAAACTTGCAAACATTTTCAGAAAGGGAAGCATCTCTTACCCTTGACCAAGCTACAAGAAAGCTTTCATTATTGTTAAGAACAATATGAGATTTTTCCTCAGACTCTCTGCCATCCTTTCTCGCCTTTCAGATTTGATGTGATTTGTTCAGTACACAGATATTCACTGAGTTCCAATAAGTGCCAGGTGCTGGGCTACAAACTAGGGATACGTTCCAGGAGTTGGCAAAGCAAACTTTCAATGGAGTCATCTGGGGTGCCTATTACACTCCAATTCCCAAGGCCCATCCTAAACCTGATTCTCTGTGGCTAGTACCATACAGTCCGTGGGCCTCAGAGACCAAAGGCTGAGGCCTATCCATGTGTATTAGTGGGGAAACCTTCGCCCCACTCCTGCAGATTACAGTGGTTTCATCCTGGGCCAAGTGACTGTTTCCACGAGGAAAGGTTGCACACATAGGGATTTTGGCAAGCACGCCCACTGCTCTGACCTTGCACAAGGACACCTAGACTTCTACAAAAGCAAGTGAGCCAGCTAGAGATGTAACTCAGCAGTAAAGAGCAAAGTGCTTCCTTAGCATGCACTTGGCCTCGGGTTCATTCCCCAGCAGCAGCAGATGGGAAAAAAAAAAAAAAAAAAAAAGCACTGGGGCTAAGTTTCTTGAACTATCAGAGAAGCCCGAGGGGAAGTAGTACAGGCATTGATTGCATGTTGGGATAAGCTAGAGGTTCTGGTGATGATCTAAGATCCAAGACTGGAGCCAATGATTTGGGAGCCCTTTTCTTAAATATGGCCAACTCAAAGATCAACATCTTCATTTGTACTTTTCTATCTTTCAGACTTCAATATCTGAATGCAAACTTTCTAGGAGATTAAATTATGGGTTTTAATTTCCTCCCTAGGAATTTGATAATTGGCTCCTCTGTGTCCTTGATAGCCCTGTGGCATGGCCATTGTTTGTTAAAAAAAAAAAAAGAAAGAAAGAAAAGAAAAAATAAAGAAAAAAGGAAGAGAGAAAGAGAGAGAGAGAGAGAGAGAGAGAAATTAAGACTTGTAGTTATGATTTGGATCTGGAATGTCCCCCCAAAAGCCTCATGTTTACAAGGTAATTCAATCATGGGAGTTATCCCCTTGATCTCCTGTGCTATTAAGAAGTAGGAACTGGTCAAAAGGACAAGTCACTGGAGCTTGACCTGGAGAAGGAGATATGATTGCCCCTCCCTTCCTTGCTCTCTCAGCGTCCTGCCCCACAAGCTGTGGACAGCATCTCTCTGACTAGGCCCCCACCAAGCCCTTCTACCATTCTTGGTCTCACATGAATGAACTGAGACCTTCTGAAACCATGAGCTAAAATAAACCTTTCCTTTCTCGAGATTGGGGGTATTGGCTATTCTGGCCCTTTGCAATTAAAAAATAACTAAGACATGTGTTGAAGGTCTGTTGAGTACTTGTTCTGAAAGCTCAATATCTCTGGCTGAGAGGGTGTTATAAAGCATCGAAAGAGGCGAGGACTAGAAAATTAGGTAGTACAATGGTTCTAAGACATCAATTAGACTTACACCTGGATCCTAAAAGGGACCCAAAGCAATTATAAACAACGTGTGAGAAGTAAAGTTTCCCCCAATGATACCCTGACTCCTGTTGATAGAACAAGACCCAAGAATGGAATTGAGATCTAATTGTTTTAAACTAGTGGTTCTCAAAACATGGGGCCAGAACAGCAAACTCAGGCATCAGTTGTTAGCCATTGCCTAATCAAGCCACTGATAGGATGCCAGGAAAGCTCCTTCTGTGCCAACTCACCCATATAAGACACAAAGGTGCATGGCTAGAGAGCAAATGTGTCCTGAGGTTGTGATACCCTATAATTTATTCTTCAAGCAAGTGACCTAGCCTAAAAAGATCAGGCATCAAGTCAGACTCACCAAAGACCTTGCTCAAAATCAAGTTGTCCTTGGAGTCTGAAGGATAGAAGTTCAAGGAGCCCAGAGAAAGAAGTGTGATATCTGTGAGGCTCTGGGTAATTCTGAAGGTCTTTTCTTTCTACATCAAATATGGTAATAACACACAGGGTATCCTATACAGGGTTGCTAGTTCCCAGAGTAATAGAACATGGTGTCTCTAGACACCATGTCTTTTTGTATCACCTCACACATCAGAGGAGCTAATATTATGAAATATTCCATATTATATCCAGATGGCTGCATAGTTAACACAATCCTCTTCAGGGATCATGCCCCACTAATCTAATGAGTCTAAGTTTGTTGACCATTGGTAATCCTAAACTAGAGATTTCCAATGAAGAACGCGCCATGCATAAAGCTACCACTAATCTGCCAGGCAGCAAGTTGTGTGCATGTTTTACAAGGAGCTTAAACCAGGTTACTTTATTCCTTTTCTGGAAGCATTCCCCACTAGGACTCAGAAGCAAAAGGGGTCACAGACAAGGTACTTTAACTCTTCCTCTACCATCAAGATACTTTGGGAGGAAAAGAAGGATGTTATTAATAACGACACAAAACAACAGGTGTAAACTGGGCTTAACCCAGATAAACCAGGATGTACGGCCACCATCTTGGTCCATCAGGACTGCTGAACAAAAACTATAAACTATGTCAGCAGTGTAAACTCTGTGTGCTACTTAGCACAAGTTTATTTCTCACAATTCTGGAGTCTAGAAGCTCACAGCCATCATGCTGGCAGGTTTGGTATCTGACGAGGGCCCTCTTCCTGGCTGTCTGTGTCCTAACATGGTAGAAAAGAAAAGGTAGGTCTCTTGGGTCTTCATAACAGGGGCACCATCCCATGATTTAGGGGTCTCCTCCCACCTGGTCTTATCACCTCCCAAAGAACCCCTCTCCTGCTTTCATCACATTGGGCATTCGGGTTCCAGTATGCTGATTGAGCAGCAGAAGAAAAAGAAGGTTTGAAGTGCAGAAAACAGAAATTAATCTATAGAACATAATTTTAACCTTCAAAAGTGTGAAATTTTATCTAGAAGATTTGTGTTGTAGCCTGGTCAATGCAAAACTTTTGTTTTTGACTTTAGCCTCCTGGCTATGCTCCATAACATGTGATATACAATTAATTATAAATGCACTAGATATTTTTCTTTTGACAAGAATTGTACAAATATAATTTATCATAGCTCTTTTATCATAAGCCAAGATCCTAAGGTTTTATTAAAAATCACTTATGCAGTCTCAACTTTAATAAAAGGTGGGAAAAGTGATCAATTATTCCAAGGCTAAGCTATCTTTCTATTGGTACTATAGAAATTGATTTTATAAATTCATTGTCATCTAAAGGGTCAATCAAAACAGATGTCACCCAGAAATACAAGAAACATATAAAATAAGAAAATATCATGTCTTTTTTTGATTTGGTGATGTCTATAATATTTTTCAACTTTTTAACATGCTACACAGACAGGAAAAATGAAAGAGTGTGGAGAGTCAAACTTATATTAAACCCTCGCCTAGCCATTTACTACTTGGATGCTTTGTTTTCCTCTTCAGCACAGGGGATCGAACCCAGGACCTCACACTTGGTGGGCAAACACTCTACCACCAAGCTACATCCCTAGCCTTTAACTGTGTGACTTTAAATGAGCCCCTCTGCCTGCTGGTACATCAGCTTTCTCATCTGTAGCCTGGGGACAAGGCTGAGCCGGGTGGCACAGTCCTGTAATCCCAGCACTGTAGGAAGCTGTGGCAGGAGGATCAAAAGTTAGAGCCTACACTGGGCAAATTAGCAAGACCCTGTCTCTGAAACCAAAAGTAAAAAATAGACTGGGACTATTGTTCCACGTGAAGTCCCAGGGAGTTCAATTCCGAGTACCACCACCAAAAATATAAAAATAAAAAAAAGAATAAAAGAGGAGAATTAGAGTGGCCTATTTCATTGGGATATTGTGAAGATTCAATTATATGTATACATCTATATAAAGAGATTAGAGCTAGGGTGTGGCTCAGTGGTAGAGTGCTTGCTCAGCATGCACAAAGCCCTGGGTTTGAGCCCCAGCACTGGAAAAAAAGAGAAAGAAAGAAAGAAAGAAAGAAAGAAAGAAAGAAAGAAAGAAAGAAAGACAAGAATAAATTAGCATGTGGCCTGGTGCATAGCAAGTGCTCAATGTCAACAATGAAGTAGACAGGTAACCTCTCTTAACCTCTATGAGTGTCCATCTCCGACCTTACAAAGTGAGGAAAATTACACCCCTTTTACAGAAGTGGAAGCAGAGAGGTTAAAGTCACTGGGAGTCAGGGATACTGATAAATTAGAATTAGCTAGGGTCAGAGTCTTGGGGCATACTGCTTGCCCAGCATGCACAGGCCCTGGGTTCGCTCCCCAGCACCATGTAAAAATTAGCCAGACCTGATGGCACATGCCTGTAATCCCACACTTGGAAGGCTGAGGCTAGAAGATGGCCATGAATTTGAGGCCAGCCTGGGCTACATAACCTGACAATAAGGCTAGACTCTGGGCCTACAAAAAGAAAAGAAAAGAAAAGAAAAGAAAAGAAAAGAAAAGAAAAGAATTAGTACAATTAGTACTATTCAAATAAGAGGCCCCAGCAGACCACAGAGTCCCTCCTGGCCCCTTCCTCAGTGAAGGGCTCTGACCAGGGGCCCCTGGCAACCCCCTCCTCTGCTCCCTAGCACTCCCCAGGGAAGGCTATGAGAACCTGCAGCCATTACAACTCCTCGTTTGTATTGTGTGCTGAATAGAAACCGCCTAATCAGCCTCAGGGCAAGAGGATTTCTGCCTTTTGACATTTGTTTCTTCTATGAGTTTTCTTTTTCTCTGTCTTTCAAGTTTGCACTGTTTAGTTTATTACACTCCGTAGGGGGGTAAGAGTTGTTAATTGGAATGCCTGGGATCTCCCCACGCCTAGAAATTCAACGATACACTTGGGTCCTAAGAAGAAATGGGTATTGATTCCACTTTAATCATCAGAGCTGTTTCTGGCTTCCAACACTCCCGCAGCCAGAGAGTGGCACAGGGCAGGCAGCCCGACTGGCCCTGAGGAGAGGCTTGAAGCCTCTGACTCAAAAGCAGAGCACATGCGGAAATGAGGTCATTTCAACACGGTACTTGGAGGAAACTATAAAAAAAAAAAACTCCGTTCTTTCAGTATCCACTGTCAGTTTAATCCATTCATTGATTTTTATTCATTTATAAACCATTAAGGTCCGGTGTATTGCTCTGGTTGGCACTCCTTAGATGCAAGGCCAAAGAAGCCAAAATTTACAACTGAGTTCTTGTGACATCAGCCCCTTTGGTGTCAGCCTCCAGTTATCTGTGTGAAGGTTACTGCCAGCTCTGAGCCCAACGTTGGGACTCCTGCCCAGGCAAAGTGTGTTGATTGGGGTTTTTTTCATATGAGCAGACTAATAGAACATCTCGTATAATGGGAAAATGACCAACAGTATCCATAATCGTTCCAAGGCTTCGTCAGATGAGATGGCTTCACTGGTCCATCTCAAATAGGCGATCCCCACTGCTACTCCCTGGTTTAGTTGGGCCCACCTCAGGGTCAGCCCCATGGCCACACTTTCTATGAATAGGCCTGTGATGTCCCCCAGCTCTTCCTGGACTGTCCATGAGGCCTCTGGCAGCATTTGTCCCCCCGTGACCTCCTTTTCTAATTGTTCACTTAGCTCTCAACACAGAACTGGGTCTTGAGGCACCCTTGCCAACATAAGGCATTCAAAGAAAACACTGGAAGACATGGTACAAAACAGCACTAGAGTTGAATATCAAGTGTGCATGTGTGTGTGTGTGTGTGTGTGTGCGTGTGCCATGCTGAGGACCAAGCCCTAAGCCTTCAGACTGAGCTATACCCAGCCTTTTTTAATTTTTGATTTTGAGATAGTCTCAGCAAATCAGTAAGTTGCCCAGGCTGGGCTCAAACTTAACATCCTCCTGCCTTAGCCTCCTAGAGTGCTGGAATTATAGGCCTGTACCACCAGGCCTGGCAGAATGTCATTTTTTAGAAAAACATAGTTGTAAGTGTGAGTTTTATATGTATGTAGACACATATATACCATACATGTATACATATGTACATTAATTTCTCTTTTTTGTTCATTGTTCATTCTGCGTGCTGTGACCCCCAGGAATCCACATGTCCTGTCAAGCAGGAATGTGAACTCCTGAATACGTTTGAGATCTGCTTGTGTCGAGGCTACACCAGAACTCTATGACAACCAGGCTCTAAAACACCCCACAGAACAGTTTTTGTGGCCCCAACTGTAACCCCAAGAAGCATCTCATGGATGCTTGAATCCCTCAGATTTTTTGCGGACACACACTAGTCACGAACAGAGGCCCATTTACTGAGAAACCCTAATGGGTGCCAGCTGTTCAAGAAAACCAGTGTCCTTCACGAATGCATATAACAGAGTGACTCTTGGTGGGAAGGAAAGGGCAGGACTGGCTTCAGGGTCAAACAGATTTGAATGAGACTCAGCTCTGCCATTCACCAGCTACATGACCTTGAGTGAAAAAAAAACCTCTCTAAACCTCTGTTTTCTCTTCTGAAAAATGGGTGGAATTTCATCTGTTTCATCAAGTTGTCACAAAGACTGAAGAGATAAGTTCACAAAGCATTGCACATGACTCTGAGCCTGCCGTGCTGACCCATGTGGAAGGCAAGGGTAAGACCTGGGCTTTGACAAGAGCACAGTACAAGCAATTAGCCTCCCCCTTTCAAAATCATCTCTGCTTGGTAAGTGTGTCTATAAGAAGAGCCCCTGACCTTGCCTGAGTCCTCTCCTGGAGACTCTTCCTGCTCTGGGCCAGCTCACCCACCCCTCACCCCCACTTTGGTGCTGGCCTCTGCCTGAGACTCCTGGAAATTGACTTATCACACAGAATGCCACTGCTTCCCAAAGGGACCAGCAGAGAGGGGCATGGGCACTGTGCTGTGTCCTCTCTGCTCCACTGGATGTAAATCTACCTAGGGATGTAACTCAGATTCCCCCTAAGTGGTTAGGTGGTATAAGGAAATCACAGGAGTGGGATAGATCCACAGCAATATGCTAAAGGTGATACTTACTTTCCATAATCTGGGGAAGAGGACCCAGGTGAGTAACTGCTCCTCACCGAAGGACACATCCCACACCGTGCCTCTGTGTTCTTGTTCTTGAGTCAGAATCATGTTCTGCTTTTCCTCTGCAGCAGGGTAGATACGTGTTCCCCAGCTTCTGTTTCACTTTCCTGGGAAGACTCCCCGCTTAGCCAGTCTTGCAGGCATCAGCGGGCGGTGGGATTGGATCTGGATGATGGGGCATGACAGGAAGCTCTGAGTGCTGCTTCTGAGCCTGGTCACGGACTCCATGCAAAAGCATTTCCACTCTCTTCTGCAACTGCAGCATCCTTCAGGCCGCGTGTCCTTGAGGGCATCTCTCCAAGATGAAGAACCACCCACCTTTCCTCAGACAGTTTGACAGTTTGTGCTGTAGACAAGGAATAAATCCCTGCTGTGCCAAACCATTTAGATTCTAGGGTCTGCGCTGCCACAGTGGAACATCTTTTACCCACAGGAACACAACCTCAGACCAAGACGCTTCACCCGCCCTTCAAGAAACTGCACCCTCAGGTGTAGGAATCCTCCATAATCTCTGTCCTCCCAGCTGTACACCTTACTAAGTCTGAATTATCCACCTAAGTCATACCCCAAAGACAGAAATAAGACCTCAGCAGAATAGTAACTGATGACTTTGGCACTTAAAGCTCCACAGAACAATCTAGCAAGACAGAGAAACCACCGTTGGCATCCTGTGTCCAAACTTCCCACTCCCCTCACTGTACAGACAGACATGGCCACACTCCACTCACCAACACTCTGGCAGGTAACTCACAAATGCCTACATGCACAAAGAGCTCAAAGAGCTAACATCCTCAGGCCAGGAGTCACAAACTCCGATGTCCAGAGTGGCCACCCAGGCCATGCCAGTGAGGACACAGGCTGTGCACAGCGCGGTAGATGAGGCATGCCTTGTCTGTCAAAAGTGGCTTCTACCCAGCTCCCTGGCAGTGACCACCAAAGCTGTGGGCCCAAGTGGCCAAATCTGCTGATTGCTTAAAAGAAGCTCAAAATCTAGGTTTCTGTGTCCAAGTCTCCAGAGTTCTATAATTCTGCTACTACCACAAATTAAAGGCAAAAACTCTGGCAGCCAACCAAACTTAAGCTGCCTGGTCACTCGGCCCTGTTTTCTCAGGCTCTGCGTCTGGTCCGCCAATTACTTCACTCCTACCCTCCAGGTTTGGATGTGGAGCATCCCCCCAAAGCCTTGTGTATTTGGGTATTGGGATTACTGTGGATTTCAGGTGCTGATAGGAAGAGGGGCTGGTAGGATGTGACAGATTACTGGGTGGTGGCAAACTACTGGGTGTGTGACCTAGAAGGCTATATACTCTTGTCCCAGCTTCCTCCTGTTCCTCCCTCTAACAATGCTGTGAGCAGGCATTCTCTCCCGAATCCTCCACACCATGGCCAGCTGCTCACAAAAGGACTGAGATCTCCTGAAACCGTCAGCTAAATGACACCTTACCTATTGTAAGTTCTGGGTATGAGGTACTATGTCCCAGCCAAAAAAAAAAAAAAAAAAGTGAAACGAGACAGGTGTGTTATCTACCTCTCACAGCCAAGTGAACACTAGTGAACTAGTGTGAAGTGGAGTAGTAACACCTTTCATTCCTTACCAGTCCCCTCATCCCTAGATTCAAATGTGTCTCTAGGGCCACTGGAACCGAGAGACCCATTGATAAGGCAGATAGATAGATAGATTGATAGACAGACAGACAGATAGATAGATAGATAGATAGATAGGCAGACCAGATAGATCTTGACCATGACTCTCAGCTACATTCGGCCAGCCTCTAGCTTTTAAATTACTTTATGCAAAAATTCCATTAAATTCAAGGCCAGGAACTGCTCTTGCTGCCCTCTCCATGCACAATAGGACCATTAGTGACAACAACAACATGCCAATTCGCCTCTCTCTCTCTCTCTCTCTCTCTCTCTCTCTCTCTCTCTCTCTCTGTGTGTGTGTGTGTCACACACACACACACACACACACACAGATCCAAACATTCTTGTGAGCAACCACCTACATGAGTAAAATAATGGTCAGAAACTGGAAGTATTTTTTGTGCCTGTACTACAATTTTTCCAAGAGTAAGCCGAGCTAGCTTTTAGAAGGATCAAATAGAATTTGAAAATCACCCTGCATCGTGTGGCAAGAGCTGTAAGAATATCAAATACTTCTTACCATTTGCAAGCAAATGGGTCAGAAGATTTTTTCCCCACGATTATCCTTTCCAGAAAAGAGCTGTCTGAAACCAGAGAAAGTGGGTGCTGCCAAAAGGGCACTGGAGGATAAAGAGAAAGAAAGTCAGTCCCTGAAGTATGTGAGAGACAGAGGTGAAATAACTCTCCAGCCATACGTGTGAACTCCATGCACATGGGAAGCGCATTTAAAGCAGAAAGCTCTTTTCAAAGCACACATATTGGGAGTATAGACCAAGACATCAGCGCATTCTAAACACAGCTGTGTTTGCGACACCTTCTGCCTGCCAGGCTGTGTTTGACTTAACCTGACAACTCCGGGGTAAAACCCGCCAGCACCCAATCTCCAGTCTCAGTGGTTTCTCTTCTCCTAGCATTATGTTTGTTAATGTTGGAAATAGTCAACTGATCTCTTTTTAAACATTGCAGCCAATGGAGAGCCTTTAGTCATCTTTCAGAGTTTCATGGTAAGTGTGTTTTTAGAGGGCTGTAATTTGACTCATCCACCTGCTCTGAGCATCATCTGAGCACAGGCTGCCCCGGCTAGGGGGAGGTACTGCTCTGCCCCAGCTCGACAGAATACAGAGGAGCCATGTCCAGCTCCTGGAGAATGTATTTATCAGTATTGGGGGGAAAAAAAGAAAGAAAAGAAAGAAAGGAAAACAAGGTGTAGGATTTGCCAAGCAGTCATGTTCTGCAAGTTACAGAGTTCAGCAGACTATTTTGAGCATCCTGAGTCACCTGACAGCGAAGGGACCACAGAAGTTGTCAGGGAAGTAAAAGGCCTGGCTTGTCATCAGGCTAATGAGCTGGTGCCTGGGCTGGACCAGTGTCTCGGGTCTGCATCACAAGAGAGGCTGAGGAGGTTTACAAGGGAGCTTCTGGTGCAGTGTCAGCGCATCCCTAGTTAGGGCCTGAGGGTACAAGCGACTGAGCATCAGCATTCGATAGATAGCAACAAAAGCCATTATCTCTCTCCCGGTGAGGCTGCCAAGTGCAGGGCCAGGATTGCCTGGTGCTTGCAGTTTCCATAGCAGCACTGTTTTGTTCTAGCTGGCAAAGAACACGAGAAGCACGGGATAAACATTGCAGGAAACGACACAAACACCCTAAGTCCTGGGCCTGGGATCTTGTGGCAGGCTTTGCCCTTTTGCAAGCCAGCTGTGGAGGTAAGCAAGGATGCTTTCAAGGGATGCCTGGAACCTAACAGCTGCCGCCAGCGCTGCACCAGGTTGAGCAGGGCCTTCCATTCGAGGTCAGCATTCTGGGCCTCTCTGCCACATCCCCCTGCCCACAGGGAAAGCGTATGGTACCCTCAGAATGCTATCAAAATATGGAGAGAGACCCTGGACAGGCAGAAGAGGAGAAAGACAAACTGCTGGCCTCTTCCGCTTGTTTTGTTTGGTTTTTTTTTTTTTTTTCTGGTCCTGGGAATTAAGCCCAGAGATTTCATATTGAGCTATATATCCCCAGCCATTTTTGGGTTCTGTTTGTGTGTGTGTGTGTGTGTGTTTGTTTGTTTGTTTTATTTTTATCTTGAGGGAAGTTACTAAGATGTGTGGGCTAGGCACAAATCTCCAATCATCCCGCTTCAGAGCACTGGGGTTACAGGAATGTGCCACCAGGTCTGGCCCACCTCGGGTTCTTTGAAGCCCTTGCTCCTCCCTGTGCCAGTGCCGCACAGTTGTGGAAGGGTCTCTCCCTAAGGTCGTGGTCACTGGTACAGTGTTTGCCCCAGGGGAAGGGCTGCTGTCCCACCACCCGCCACACTGGAAGTCAGGAGGAAGAGTCCAAGTGCTCAGACCACTTACTTGTTGAATGTACAACTAATATTTACTTTAAATAAGAAGAAAGAAGACACCTGGCCCCAGCCCTATAAGTCAGTCACAAAGCATGTAAGAGATCTGATTGGCTTTGGTTTTAGTTTCGTGCATTAGACAAAAATTGAACCACTCGTCCCTAGAATAGGAAGCAGAGTTACCTCCAGCACTAAGGGCATCCCACAACTTCATGATATTACAATATTGAACAGCTCTATAGTATATTTATTTATTTTGAGACACCGTCTCACTCTGCAGTCCAGGCTGGTCCTGAAATCACTATGTAGCCCAGACTGGCCTCAACCTTGCAGCAATCCCCTTGCCTTGCCTTGCAGGCAGCCACCACCACATCCAGTACTTGGGGATCCGACCCAGGGCTTTGTGCTTGCTAGGCAAGCACTTTAATCACTGAGCTACGGCCCCAGTTCTCTTCCACAGTATTTTTAGTGTTAAAGTTCTCTAACTGAAACATTCCTAGTGATTTTTACACCGTCTCTCCCAGTCATCATCACTATCATCTCAAGCTGACAGATGGGAAAAAAATTAGAACTATTGTTAAGATTTGATCTTAAAAAAGTCATAAGTGCCAGAACAAAGGTGGAAGGTCACGTGCTCTGAATCCTAGCCCCAAACTCAACCCACTAACCCAGGGCCCATTCCTTCTCCTGTGCCCTACATGGACCCAGAGGACTGCGTGCAGGTTCGCCCGCTGCCTCCTCCTCCCTGTTCTGGGCTATGGCCACTGCAATGCTGCTCTCCTGCGAGCAGGGGCTAGCCCAGGCCTGGCCTCGCCCTTTGCAGGGCTAGCCCTGGCCTGGTCTTGCACTTTGGAGGGCTAGGCCTGGCCTGGTCTCGGCCTCGCCCTTTGGGGAGCTAGCCCTGGCCTGGCCTCAGCCTCAGCCTTTGAGGGGCTAGCCCTGGCCTGGCCTCACTCTTTGGGGGACTAGCCCTGGCCTAGCCCCTAGCTCTCACTCCTGGCCCCCAGACATAAAGATGGAGGACCACAGGAGCCTTCATCCACCAGTACCTTTGTCTCACCGCAGGACAGCATCCACGCAGGACACAGGTGACGCAGGTGGTGGAGGGGACAGCGACCCTCCCAGTGTAGAACCAGTAAGAGCCAGGGAGAGGTGGGCACAAAGAATGCCTGAAACACATACACGCCCTATAGTGGGCCAGTGCACCACTGTGCACAGAGCTTGAGGCTGGGCACACCCTGGAGCACTGGCCCTTCAAAGTTCCCACCTGGACCTCAGGCCCAGTCAGGGGACCCACCAAGGTTCCGGGGAGCCCCACTTCTCCTTCATGGAAGGCCCTGCAGGAGAAAGGCACAGTTGTTCCTTGAGGTAGGGGGGTAAGGGCAGCTGTTTAAACATAGA
Organism: Ctenodactylus gundi; assembly: GCA_004027205.1. Taxonomy (NCBI): domain Eukaryota; kingdom Metazoa; phylum Chordata; class Mammalia; order Rodentia; family Ctenodactylidae; genus Ctenodactylus; species Ctenodactylus gundi. The sequence goes on along the minus strand of PVKB01004981.1, from coordinate 30,116 downwards.
AAAAAAAAGCAAAAATAAGTAAGATAATTTCCAAGAAACAATGAGCCTTCAGAACCTGACACAAACAGGAGGGAAATGTTGGAGCTGTTTGCCAGGGAATTTGAAATAACTTTGACTGATATATCAAAGGCTTGGGTGGAAAAAGTACACACCATACAAGATTAGATGAGTGTTTTCAGCAAAGACAAAAACTACAAAAAATTATATATGAATGCTAAAAATAAAAAGCAGAACAGAAGAGTAGTAATAGGAACACAGGACGAATCCAGTGGGCCGTCTGAGGGAGGAGACAGGTCAACAGAAACAACCCAGGCAGGGCAGAAAAAGAAAGCACAGGCTGCCACAGAAACATGAAGCAGTATCATGTGACATCATTATCAGTGTCCCAGGAGGGAAAGAACAGGGAAGCAGAGGTATCCGAGGGAGCTGCGGCTGAGAACTTTCAAAACCACAGGCCTGTACTCCAATAAATATCTAAACAATGATCATTTCACATTGTACTCATTTTTTTTAAATTGAAGTTTGAACCTGAGCTAAAATAAATCTTTCCTCCCCTAAATCTGCATATTTCTGGACGATGCATTCATTCAAACTGATCACCAACAGTACACATTTAAATTGATGGTTTTGCTTCTTGGTAGGTGTTGAAACCTCCTTCCCTTCAGTCCTTTTACAAGTCCCTCCGGATGTGCTACTGTTGTGAGTGATGAACGATAACCGAGAGAGCGATCTTTATTATCAACACCAATGTTACTGATATTGTTAGTATAATATTAACCACGAGAAGGCGCTGACAGCCCAGTCCCTCTCCTTAGTCGGCTGGGGAATGCGGGGGCAGGGTCCTCTGGGCTGGAAAGGCGGTCTCCTGGAGGATCACTGCTGATGTCGAGTGGCAGTCTTTTCCTTGGGTGACGGTTGCCCATGGTGTTGGAGAAGCACTAGGTTTTTTTTTTTTCACCTTCCATCACCTTATTGTCCATTGTCCATTCATATACTTCCAGGGTCTAACTTCTAAGGCTTAACTATCTAACACACATGTGTCACTTCCAAGGTCTAACTTATAAGGTTTATGTGTTTGATACACACATTTCTGGTGCATTCTTGTCCTATCTCTGATATACCCCTATCTTATGTCTATGACTAACGTTTATGTCTAGTATGCACACACTTATTGTCTATATGTCAGCTATGATGATTCCTACATGTGTCTTCCTGTACAACTGGGGTATCTCTTCTGTGTCACTTGCTTTTAAGGTCAGGCTCACCGAGGATAATCTCCGATCTGACCAACTCGCAGTCAGCTCATTGGTAGCCTAATTGCAGTCACGACCCCCTGTCACATTCACTGCTTCTGCCCACAGTGGGGGAGACAGACCAGGAAGAACTCAGCGAGAAGGGAGACCTCTGCCCACCACCCTCTGGCAGCTGCTGGGGAGAGGAGAGGAGCATTAAGTGCTCACTGGGATTTCAAAAAGTATTCCTGTTATGATTCATAGTTGTGGATGATTTATAAATTTATGAGTGATGGCTATAATTTTGGCACCTCACATATTTTCAACTTTACTACATATGTATGATTCATATAACGTGTGACCTATAATAGCAACAACTTTCTTTCTTTTTGAGACAAGGTCTCTGTAGCCCAGACTAGCCCTGAACTCACTATGGAGCCCAGGCCGGCCTTGGACTTGGCAATCCTCCTGCCTCAGCCTTCCCAGTGCTCGATTACAGGTGTGTGCCACCATGCCCAGCTTTATGTGGCTCTGGGGAATCAAAACCAGGGCCTTGCACTTGCTAGGGCACCACTTTAACTGCGCCCGAGCACTAGGGCGGCCACTGGCCGCGACCCCTCGGCCCTCCACTCTTCCAGCCTGCTGGTTGCTAGGAGAGGGCGCCCGCATTGACTGCTCGGCCCTCCGCTGCTCTGCCTGCCGGTTGCTAGGAGACTGGGCGCTGCGCCGGCGCACTAGGGCGGCCACGGGCAGCGATCACTCGGCCCTCCGCTCTTCTTGCCGGCCGGTTGCTAGGAGACTGCACGCTGCGCCCGCCGAGGCCTAGGGGCTCCGGTCCCGGCAGACTCATCTCTGGCCTGGGGGCCGCCGAGCCACAGCCCAGGACCCCGCGGCCGCCGGCACTGCGAGCAGCCACGGAGCCTGGCAAGGTCGGTGCGCGGCGGGATCGCGGCCCGACGGGCGGCGCGACCCTCGGCCTGGCGAGCTTCCCAGACGCCCTCGCGGGTCTGGGGAAGCCCGTCGGCGCTGCGGGCCGGGCCGAGCGGGAGCCCCGAGCCGCTGCGGGTTGGAGCGGCGTCGGGCCTGGGACGGGGCCGCGGTGGGCTCGTCCGCGGAGCGTCGGGAGCGGGGCCTGGGGTGGGACGGGAGCGCCCGCGGGGGCCGCGGCCTCTTTGCGGCGGCGCGTTTGGGGACGCTGGCGGGGCGGGCTGTGTCTGAGCGTCTGCGGGGAGCCCGGGCGGCCCCTGAGCTGCCGGCTCTAGTGGTTTGTCGGGGGTGCATCTGGGGGTCCGTCTCGGGCGTCTGGGCAGATGGCCAGGTGGCGTCCCGGGGAAGGACGGAGGGGGCTCTGTGGCCTGGCAGTCGAAACGGTTGTCCTGTGTCCCGGAAGGCCGCCCCGCTGGAGCGGGAGCCCGGCCCCGTGCACCTCCCCGCCCGTCCTGTGGGCACCAGCAGGTGGAAGGAAAGACGCGGCTGTGGCCACTTTCGGAAATACAGTCTGACACGACGTGTTTTATTTTATAACGCACGACGACCTTAGTGCCTCAGTCTCCTGAGTTCTGGAATTACGGGCATTCGCCACCACCCCCTGGTTATGTGGTGCCAGGGAATCAGACTCAGAGTCTTGCTGAGCTGTTGCACTAGCGCTCACACGTACGTTTTCAACCCACAAAAGATTTGTCTCTGACCTGTGGATCATCTGCCATTATAACTTGTTCTTTTCTTTCCTTTGTAATATGTAATGGTTTTGAAGTATCCAAGGGTTGCATATTCTAATAATTATGAGCGATTTTAGCCTAGCAAATAATTTTTTTAAATGTTATGATACAGAGGATTAAACCCAAAGCTTTCACACTTTCCGCCCTCAGATATATAGATGCATGCACCATGGTGCCCGGCTTTACATTAGACAAATTCTAACTTTTTACTGTTCTTTTTAGCGATGAACCAAAGATGATACTTGACAAGCAGATGACCTGAGGAGGTAGTGTACTCTGAGAGTTTTTCATTTGGGGTTCAGATTGGGCCTTGGGGGCTTCTTGGGCAGTTCTGCACAGCCCAGGGGCACGCCTTAGCCAGAGGTAGAGCTCTGTGGACAACCCCACAATCACTGCAGTGGGTGGAGCCCGTGTCATGGCAGCACCGTCCTCCCAGCTTGGTAGGGCGCAGCCTGCTCCTGTGACCTTGTGCCTGTGGCATGTGGCTCCCAGCTCCTGTGGATGGTGTCAGGAGCTGGGGAGAAGGCTCAGGGACGGAGTCCAGGCTCTTGAAGGGGGTCCCTGTGGGAGTCCTTCTTCTTCAAACACTGCCTGGACAGCTTGCAACCTCCTCAGCCCTAAAACACGCCTTTGCTTTTGCTCTTTCTCTCTGATTCATGGCATAGGTTGGATTTGATTTGTTCATAAACATGAATGTACCTGGTGTATGAGCCTCCACTTAGCAGTTAAAGAAACAGCCACTGTGACTCTGATTACTTTAGTATTCCAAGGACATTCATCCAGGCCTCTTTCCATCTGGCTGGAATTAGAAAGCAGTTGACTCTGATGTTGTAAAGACCCTTCAAATGACTGTTCCTTGCATTCACATATTAAAAATTAATGAAAGGGGTTGCAGATACAGTTCAGTGGAAGAGCACTTGCCCGGAGTCTACTAAGTCCTGGGTTCCATCCCTCGCACTGAAAATTAAACAAACAAAAAAAGCAATGTACTTGTCATTTCAGGCTGTTGTATCAGGCACTTCTAAGGAAGGTGAGAAGAGCAGAGAGAGGAAGCCACACAAGGAGTGGGAAGTGGATGTCCTTGACTGCGAAGAGCACAAACCCATGGGCCCAGACCGGGACGGAGAGACGTGCCAGGACAGGACCCTCCAGAGGGATGCCCACGCCTTGAGGGAGAACCCTCATGGGGAGAGCGACCGGGAGAGACACAGGGAGAGGAGGAAGGATGAAAAAGACCGAGAGAAGGAGAAGCTGAAAGAGAAACATGCAGAACAGGATGCAGGGAAGTCACACAGTTGGAAGGACAGAGAAAAAAGAAGGTCTGGAGAGTTGGACCTGAGGAGCTCGGCAGACCCCTGCCCGGCACAGCCTTCTGGAGCAGGAGGCGCTTGGCCCGCGCCGCCACGCCCCCCCCTCCCCCTTGGTGGTGCGGGAGAGAGTGGACCAGAAGGCGTGGTCAGGTGAGTCCTCCACCCTGGAGTCTGTCTGTCTGATGACGGGTACTTCACCGGGGAGCTGCCTCCTCTGAGGGTAGTATTAGCTGTGTGTCCTTAGTAGCCGCTCTTCAAGAAGTTCTTCCTGTTCAAGGCATTTTCCTCTTTAAGATACATTCATTCATCATTTTGTTTTCTTTTATAATTTTCACAAGTGTTTTAATTTTGGATTTGAAGTTAAGAGTCCCCTATTCTGTCTGTATTATTTGATATTTTTTAATACCTGCTTGGTGAAGGAACTATTTTCTTATGATTTGCTTGAGTTTTACCATGCAAACATTTTAGATTTATTACTCAGGAAGTTTTAATCCCCCTGTAGCTCAGCAAAAATAATGCTCTTGGCAGAGCCTAGTTGTGCAGGCCTGTCATCCCAGCATTCTGGGTTGTGGAGGCAGGAGGATCACAAGTTCAAGCCCATCATAAGCAATTTAGTGACTCAGTGAGACCCTGTCTCAAGATCAAAACTAAATATGGAATAGGGCTGTAGCTTAGTGTAAAAACCTGGAGCTCAGTCATCAGTATCACAAAAAAAAAAAAAAAAAACCAGCTCTTTGGTAAAGTGTTCCTCAAATGTCAGTTTTATTTCGAGTGATTTATTTAAATGTCACATAGCTAAATTTCTAAGAATTCTAAGATAAATGTACGTTACCCATCCCCCTCACCTCCATGGAAGTTTCTTCATTTTTTTTTGTTGTACAGATAGTATATGCTTCTTATAAAAATTCAAGCAAGCCAGCAGAAGTGGAAAAGGAATATATTAAGGGAATATGTTGTAGCCCTTGAAATCACAGAAAGGAGAGATGATCTGTCTATTAAGGTGATAGAAGCCAAGGACTTGATTCTATTCATTTCTGTGTAATCCTACTTTATGACTGTGCCACAGTCCCTTTGCCCATTTTGCCCTTGGTGGCCATGGGGATTGTTTGCAGATTTAGCCTATTAGGAATAAAGATTATTAGGTATTTTTGGTGTTCACATACGTGCATTTTTTTTTTTTTTTTTTTTTTGAGACAGGGATTCATTTTGTAGTCCAGGCTGGTCTTGAACTCACTGTGTAGACCAGGCTGACCTTCAACTCATCACAGTCTTCCTGCTTCAGGCTCCTGAGTGTTGGTATTACAGGTGTGCACCACCATGCCCATCTAATTGTTGATGTGCATTTTTGTTGTGTGTGTAAATAGGAGTGGGGCTGATGAATTGTCACTAATTAATTTTAACAGCAGTTATTTTTACTATGTAATGCTTCTTTGAAATTGTTTTATGTTTTTTGGTAGTTATTTCTAATAAAATCTTTAGTTCTCAGATTTTTTTTTTTTTTTTTTTTTTTTTTTTTTTTTTTTTTTTTTTTTTTTTTTTTGCTTTATTTATTTATTTTGAGACAGAGCCTCTCCCTGTTGTCCAGGCTGGTCCTGAACTCACTGTGTCACTAGGTAGCCGAGGCTGCCTTTGAACTCACAGTGATCCTTTTGCCTCATTCTCCTGAGTTCTGGGTTACCAGCCTCCATGCCTGGTTTATGTGGTGCTGGGAAAGCAACTGAGGGCCTTGTGCATGGCTAGGCAGATGCTCTAACTGCTGTGCTCCTCCTTCACCCCAGGTTGCTCTTTTCTCAATGCAGTATTAAAATAAACTGTGCTGGTAAGACTAATGATGCAACTAGGTTTTTTGAGATTCTTTTTGGCCTGTTTCCTGTTACCTTCTGTAGGGCGTGGCCCTGGTTGGGTCTTGTCCTTGGGTAACTTCCCCACTGGCTGTCAGCCACCACTCTCCTGACCTTCTTGAATCTAGTCTCATGGCTTTAGACACCACTTTCTGTTCCTGATTTTGACGTTTTGATTCCCTAGCTGAGTCCTCTCCCCCACCTGTGTTTTGAGATCTCTTGAAGATCAAATCTTAATGTGCCCCAAGCTCACGTTCCAGGGCCTCCTTCATACCCTGCTCCCCACCTCGCCCATCCCAGTGGGTTGCAGTGGTGTCCATCTGCTCTGGAGGCCGGGGGCCTGCATACTTGCCCAACCCCATGCTTTTATCCCAGAATCTTAGGGGAATGGTCTGGGCTTGGTGAATACTTTTTGAGTGAATAGACATTGCATTAATGATCTCTTAATGTTGATTTTTACCCTTTTTTTAAAAAAAAAGTATTGATATTCTCTTGTAAAAAATGATATGCTTTGATTTTTAATTGGCAGTTACAGTGTATTGTGCTTGTTAGCAGGGCTGAACATAGTGCTTGAGCACTTATGTATGTGCTGTGCTGAAGAGGTTGCAGTGTATTCCTGTGTATGTTAGGAGGGCTGAGGGCAGCATTTGACCCCTTGAATGCATGTGCTGAAGTGTCTGTTTTCTGATTTGTGTACCTGATGACTTCTTGTCTGCAAAGTGAGGAAGAAAAGACTCTGGTTTTCTTGTTGGTGCTGCCTTGGGCACCTCAGATTTATTACTCAGATTGATTATTGCCCTGGGTGACTGTTAAAGGTCCTTCCTGCCAATTAGTGGCTTTTTTCAAAAAGTGGGGCTGTGGCCTAGCACCCCAGTCAGATAGTGGGAGCTTCTTCATCGTGCTGGGAGGGGGTCCCCTGTCTCCTGTGGATCTTGCCTGAGGCTGGGAGGCTGTGTAATGTTCCCACTGGTGCCTGACAACTCTGAGTGTATTGAGCAGGCCTGGTGCCCCTAGAATTCCATAAATACCCTTATATTTGCATGATGCCAGAGTAAACTGGGAGAGGGGAAGAGATTGCCATATTGAGTTCCTTAAATTTATTCCTTAAATTTAGACAATAGAACTTTTGGGGGAGTAACAGGTTCTCATATCAACTTAAGAAAACACTTTTCAAATGCTTATATAATGAGTTTTTATAGGGGCAGTCAGCTAATAAAAGGGTATTTGTTGTTGTAAAAATAGACAGCAGAACTTTCACTCGAGTTTGGAGAATGTGCTTGAATATTTTTGGATATGTATGAATAATAATATGTGCATCAAAGTCTGTAGTATGAGAAACAGCTTATAGAGGGTCACGTGTTCAAAGAAGGGATGGATATGGGTGGCATAGAGGACAGAAATATGAGGCTTATCTTTTTTGCAAAAAGAGGTGACTTGTCCACACCAGGTAGAGGAAGCATCATACCTTTGGTGTAGTGGACGGATTTTAAACCCCTAGATTGCAAGTGCTTCCCCATGCCTTTCTCTATTGCATCATCTTCCCGATCAGAGGTAAGGTGTCAAGGTCAAGTTGCTGCGTGGCCTGACCTTTTACCCTCTTTCCCCATTCTTCCTTTCTGTCTAGTCGCCTGGCCAGGTATAAGCCTGCAAAATGGAAAAATCTCTCATATTCATCTGAAAAAAAAAAGAAGAGCCCCTGCTACTACTGGATGGCACTCACAGTAGCCAAGGCGTTAGAAGACTTTTTAATGTGCTAAAAATTGGGACTATTAAGACTGTGCTTTTTGTTTTTTAAGTAAGTCAAGTAAGAACTGAAGAGAAAGAAAAGCGAGATGAAGACTCTGAGGGAGATGAAGACAGAGAAAGAAGATACCAGGAAAGAAAGGTATGCGGGGCCTGCCTGGCTGGAGGACGGCTTTTCCGACAGCTGGCATGGGCTGTTCGTGTTGCTCTTGATGTTGCTGGGGACGTGTGTGGGGGAGAAGCCCGGGAAGGTCTCACGTGTGACAGGCACTTGGTGTCTTTTCTCTCACAGTCATGTGTTTTCCTGTGAATAGAGTTGTTTGGATAAAAAGGAAAGATACAAGTAAATAATTAGAAAATAAAGACTGCCCATTTTCTACCCAAAGATTAAAATTATTAATGATATTCATATTTAGATATGTATCTAACCAGACTTATTATATATATTAATGTCTATAGATAATGTCAGTTGTTTTCGACAGTTGGGTTTTTATTGTTTTTCAGATTGTTTAGCTGACTGTGTTTTGTACATTTTCCTTAATTATGTTTCTCTTTAACGTTTTAGTGGATGTATAAATGGGGTACATCCGAGGATGTGTTCCTGTCCCCAGGACATGTCTGCTGTTTTTGGACACTTTAGGTTGGTTCTGAATTCCTTTGGGCAGTGGGTCCTGGGGATTGAGTCCAGGACTTTTGCACTGAGCTACATCCCTAGCCTATTTTATTTTGTATAGGTCTTGCTAGGTTTCTAAGTTGCGTAGGTTGCCTGGAACTCATGATCCTCCTACCTTGGCCTCCTAAATATGTTTTATTTTAAAGATACCCCTGGGGTAAACATTTCACATTTATTCATACTTACTCATTTTGGTTACTTTCTGGAAATGAACTTGCTATGTCACAGTAAATGTAAACTTACTCCATTTGCTTTACCTAAAATTAGTAAGTATATCATGAGAGTGTAATTTCTTATGTGTTGTGAGCAGTGGTCATGTTTTCTGTTTATGGCATTGGAATCAGGACACAACAGTCATCTGGTCCATATTTATTACACACACTCAGTTCATTAACCAAATTAGCAACTAGAAATACAAGTATAAAGTAGAAACGCACATATAAGATGTCAAACGAGGGAAGGAGAGCAAGTCTGTAAAAGAGAGTCTCTGTCTTCAAGGGAGCCTCAGTCTCAAGAGAACCTCACCAGGGTCCCAAGGTTCGATGACTCAGGTCCAAGGTGGGGTCCATGGCCAAGGGTCTGGCTTGGAGGAAGTCGGCCAGCGGTCCAGCGGAGTGGTCAGCACCAGTGGAAAGGTGCAGAGTCAGTCCTGTGAGGTTGAGGACTCTGGTGTTCCTGTCTTGTCTGAGCTTTTCCAAGAGGACAGGCTCTCTTCTTATCAGTGTCCGCTTGGTACTGGTTTATGTGCATGTCAGTGTTTAGCCCTGATGTCTTAGGGTTGGCCAGTGTACATATCAGGGTGCCTCGCCCTGACATCTTAGGGTTGGCTCATTTGCCTACAATATCAGTGTGAACATGATTTTGTAGATAAGCCTGTGGTTAGGCATTAGGGCATTAGTTAGTTATCCTGATAGTTATGTTCCTAGCATTATGTCATAGGCAGTAACTGGACATTACCATTTTTAATCTTTGCTATGTTGATTTAGAAGAAAATGGAATTTCTGGATATTTATATAGGGCTAGAGGAATGGCACAGCAGTTAAGGTGCTTGCCTTACAGGAGCAAGGCCCTGAGTTCAGTTTCCCAGCACCCCATAAAGCTGAGCGTGGTGACACACTCCTGTAATCCCAGAACTCAGGAGGCCGAGGTAGAAAGATTACCTTGAGTCCAATGCCAGCCTGGGCTACAAAGTGAGTTCAGGACAAGCTTGGGTTACAGAATGAGACCCTATCTCACCCCTTCACCCCAAATATTAAAAATGTCACAGTAGTTGTATATATTAATACTCACGAGCACAGTGCAACATTTGAGTGCCCTATGTGATGATCATGGCAGGGTAATCAACATACCCATCACCTCAAACACCCTTTTTGTGTTAGGAACATTCAAAATCCCCTCATAGCTGCTTTAGAGTATTGAATCAGTTGTCAACCACAGTGGCCCTCCTGTGTTGTGGAATAGCAGATGTTGTTACTTCTGTCCGCCTACCCCTTGGGACATTCTCTTGAAAGAATTTACTGTTCTTTTTAAATCACCACCTGAACACCATCACTTTTAAGCTTGCTCTAAAAGGCTAAACACTGCTTGATCACTTCTGTTGCTGTTTCGTTCTGAATTTGACTTGGGGATCTTTATTTTGTGAAGTGGAGGAGTCTGTCCTTTTTTGCTCCCCTTGTTGATGCCATGCTTGGAGAGCCCTTTCCCCACCCAGAGTTGAAGTGCTTTATTCTGTATCTAGCTTTAAAGTTCTTATAAATGCTTAACTTTTTAATTTCCATACAGTTTATTCTGGTGAATGATACACCAATTACATCCAGCTTTTCAGCGGAAGAGTTTCGTCAAAACCACCTGTTTTCCTTAGGAAGTTATCCTGTGGAGACTTGCAAGTGGATTGGAGTGGGGAAACCAGAGGAAGGGGGTGGACGAGGCTGTAGGTGCTGCAGAGGGGTGGGAGGGCCAGGGAGCTAAGATGAACGGTTTGGATCAAGAGTCCAGTGTCCCTGAGTGGGGTGTGCAGAGACAGCTCTGTGGGATAGACAGGAGTAGGAGCTTCCACATTGCAGTCTGAGCTGAAATCATTACCTACAGAAACCTGATAGACACCTGATAGAGGATGCCACCCATTACTGGTGTACATAGTGAGTTCTGGGGATACAGAGATGACTCCAGTGATCCCCATTTTCGCGACTTTCTATCTGGGTAGAACTGGTTGAGAAAGAGTGATTCAGTGTGTGTATACAAGGAGGGCAGCAGAGTCATTTTTCTGGACAAAGGACAAAGACATGAATTGCTCACAATCTATCTCAGGGACTAAGGGAAGTCTATAGGCAACTGTACATGTCTCTACCTAAAGGAAGGGGTAACTTTGGCAGTGCACTGCTGAGTAGGTGTCTCTTTCTGTATTTATTAGGGGAAAAGGAAAGTTGGGGTGGAGAATCATCCATAAAGAATTTCTAAGAGCGGCATTAGCTGATTAGAATAACATAGCTTCCAGATAGGGTGATAAAATCACAAGGCAGAGCACATTCTTATTGATCGCGTGGTTATAGCCAGTGAAGGTGGGATCTTCTACTGTAAGTTAGCAGACATATGGTTTATATTCTTAAGAGGTCATTGTTGAGGCCATATAGAGGCCTGTCAGAAGAGGATTAACTCTTGGGGCCCACACATCAGCATGGAGCTGTTGTGTTCCTTGAAGGGACTGTTTCCCCCAGAGTCGCAGGGTCACACAGCAGAAGGCTGTAGGACTGATGGAGCTAGGGATGCTGAGTACGTATAAGAGGGGTCTGGATTGTGGATGCCCTGTTTGATTTGCTGCGTGTATTAATCTGCTTTCTGATCCTATAATGAAATAGTAGAGCTAGTTAACTTACAAAGAGGAAAGAGCCAGGTGTAGTGGCACGTGCAGTTTGGGTGCCTGAGGTAGGAGTCTAGCAAGCTTGGGTTCAGCCTGGCAACATAGTGAGATACTGTCTCAAAAAATAAAGCGTTGGGGGACTGGAGGAATGGCTTAGCGGTTAAAGAGTTTGCCTAACAAGCACTAAGTACCCTAGTTCGATTCTCCAGCACCACATAAGTTGGGCGTGGTGGTGCACGCCTGTAATCCCAGCACTCGGGAGGCTGAGACAGGAGGATTGCAGTAAGTCCAAGGCTAGCCTGGGCTCTGAAGTGAGTTCAGGACCAGCCTGGAGCACAGAGTGAGACCCTGTCTCAAAAAAAAAAAAAAAAAAAGCGTTATGTTACGGTGATGTTGTTAGTGGTAGAATTCCCAGAGTTCTATCCTGGTATTGGAAGAAAAGAAAGAAAAAGAAGAAAATTTACTTTGGCTCACAGTTTTAGAGGTTCCAGATCAGTTGGACCCATGCTTGGGGGTCTTTGGTCAGGCAGCACAGCATGTGGGAGTGTGTGGTGGACAAGCCTGCTCCCACCTAGGGAGAAGGCGAGACAGAGAAGAGCTCTGGTCCCACTGTGTCCTTCTAGAGGTTGGCTCATTGGGGTAAAGACACCCACACGATCCCACCTCTGACTTCCTAAGCATCTCCCATCACGCCTCCCTGCTTAGCCCCGAGCCTTTGGGTACACTCGGCGTCCATCCACCCTACAGCACTGAAGAACTTGGACTCTGCTGTCCGGATGCAGTCAGGGCTGCTGGGCTTCATATCTCTTCCAGGGCAGCCAGGCTGCCAGCAGCGTCCGACAGTGGAGTGACGGTGTGAATAGGGGGTTTTCCTTTCCGGGATAACAGATAAAGTTTCTTAGGAAGATGTCTGACAGCAGGACAGAGGAGGAAAGGGGACAAGTGGCAGTTCTGTAGCTTTGTCTGCTTTGTTACCGTGATGTCTGTGATGGTCAGTATACGTCTGTGTGATGTGTTTGTGTTTTCACTTTTACATCTTACAGTTGCAGTATGGTGACAGTAAAGACAATCCTCTTAAGTACTGGCTTTATAAAGAAGAAGGTGAAAGAAGACACTGGAAGCCAGAAGAGGCAGATCGAGAAAGGAAACATGCAGAAAAGAGCAGCACAAGAGAAAAAAGAGAAAAATGCTCCAAAGACAAGAGCAACTCATTCTCTGACGAGGAAGGGGAAGAAAGACCTAAAGGAAGGCGGCACGGAGAAGGCTGGCATTTCAACGATGAGAGGTCCCGCAAGTCACAGATGAGAAGGAGAGATGGTCTAAGGGAGGGCACGGGAAAAGGGCACCCGAGGTACCGTTTCTGATGCTCTGCCTTGGTTGAGAGCCAGTCTAGGGTGTGCACTCCCAGCGAATGAGTCGTATCTCACAGAGCCCCGAAGCATTAAGATGTTGCGTGTCATTGAGGGAAAAGTGCGGCTTGAGGTTGAATCCAGGCCTCATGCGTGCTAGGCAAGTGCTCTACCACTGAGTGCTCTACATCCCCAGCCCTTTTTACTTTTTGTTTTTTTAAAGATAGGGTCTCAGTAAGTCATCAGATTTCCTTGGTGGGCCTTGAGCTTGTGATTGTCCTGCCTTAGCCTCCCAGGTACTTGAGATTTTAGGCATGTTCCGTGGTGCCTAGCGAGACAATACTTTTTTTCTCTGTGTCTTCCATTCTGGCCAGCCACAGGGCATTCACACTCCTGTCGTATCCTGGTTCTCAGAAAGTGGGGAGAGGTGGTACCTGTACCTGGGGCATCCTTGGCCCTCATCCTTCTTGTCTTTAGGTCTCTTTCCCTAGAGCAAAACTCTAGTTGTTATTTTCCCACCATTTCTCCAGCATCTCCACATACACAGCAAAGTTGGCAGAATGTTATAGTGAACACACGTACCAGACACATAGTCTGCAGTTCCATTTTATTGGACTTTTCTGTGGTTTGTTTTCATTTGAACACCATAGTCACTAGGTGGGACATATAAAGGTGACACTTGTTAGTTCTGTGCCAGGAACACCTGTGTGGACACGTCATACTTACATTTGGTTGTTGTGAATTGAACCACGAGAACAGTGTGCTGCATCTTTACGGAACTGCTGCTTCCAAAGTTACTCCCTGGCAGAAGATTCTCTGGTGACTGGGCTCTTTTTTGGATAGTGTGTTCATGTGGAGTGGCTGCTGGGTACCAGGCTCCTTTCAGGTGCTCTAGGTGCAGGTGCTGTCCTTTCTCAGAGTTGGAGTACTCATACGATCAAGAAATGAGTAATAATACAGTGTAACATCAGGACTAATTTCTGGCCTTTATGTAATTAACATTTTCTTAGATTGATTTCAGATACTCAAAAGATACTTTTCAGCCTCATTAGGATCAATTTGTTATCTTTGTGTTTGAGGTAATCGTCCTAAGGTGAAATCAAGTGCAGGGGGTGCTGTTAATTATGCCAGAATAACACATACAAACCTCAGCTGTCTTGGGGGTGTATGTTCTCATTCATTTTCTCTTCATTTCCTTCATGCGATTGATTTTTGTTTTATTTTATTTTATTTTTATTTATTTATTTATTTATTGAGACAGTGTCTCACTCTGACTTTGTAGTCCAGGCTGGTCCTGAACTCACTGTGGAGCCCAGACTGGCCATCTCACAGCAGTCCTCCTGCCTCAGACTCCCAAGTGCTGGTATTACAGGTGTGCGCCACTGTGCCCAGTTTGTGTAGGGCAGTTGAACCCAGGGCAAGTGCTGTAACTACTGAGCTGTGCCCTCATCCCCTCGTGTGAGTGACCTTCACTTCCCCCTCCTTTTCTTCCTCTTCCTTCTTTATAGTCCTGAGAATCAGGAACAGAGCCTGCGTATGCTGAAAAGGATTCCACCACTAAGCTCCATACTCAGCTCTGTATGATTTTTGATCCAATATTTCAGTTAAAGTCATGGAGCTTTGTTGTAAACCTCCTGCAGCTATCAGCTAGAGATGGGAAGGATGTGGTTCAGAGAGACTGTGGTGGAACACGCCTTTAATCCCGCCAGCCCTTTGGGAGGCTGATACAGGAAGATGTAAGTTCCAGTCCAGCCTGGGCAATTTAACCACTTAGTGAGATCTTGTCTCAAGAAAAACAAAAGAAAACAAAATATCCAGGCTGGGGATATAACTTAGTGCGAAGGCCCTGGGTTCAGACCCTAATATAAAAGAAGAAGAAGAAAGAAAGCATAGGCGTGATGAAGCTGCTGTGCTTCTGTGGTCCATACCAGGTCTGTGGCCTTTCCCACCCTGATGAGGTGCCTCCTTGCCCGTCTCTGTGTTTCTGTGAGTCAGGAAACAGCCTTGCTCTGCCCACAGACTTCATATGCCATGTGTGTGCACTGAGTTGTAGTCCAGTAAGTAGTACAAGAGAAGGTCGTTGAACGTTTTTCTGTTGGTTCAGGGATCTGTGAAATAGCCATATTCTGTGTTTGAAAGTTCATAGTTTTAAGCAGTGCAAGGAAATTGTTAGGTTTATCAGTGTGATTATGTTGCTTATATGAAGTTGGTAACAATAATACTTTACTTACCAAGGTATTCTATATCTATTGACATACTTTCTTCATGTTCCTTGTATTAGTTATCAATTTACTATAGGCAGCTATTAAAATAATAATAATTATTATTATTATTGAGACAAGATCACACTCTGTAGCCCAGGCTGGTCCTGAACTCTCTGGTGTAGCCCAGGAAGGCTGTCGTTGAACTCAGGACAATCTGCCTGCTTCAGTCTCTGGATTACAGGCGTGCACCACCACGCCCAGCTTAATGTGGTGCTGGGGAATCAACTCAGGGCCTTGAGCTTACAATGCAAGCTCTTTAGCTATTGTGCCATTCCTCAAGACCCAGATAATCATTTTAGAGTATACTTTTAGGTTAAGTGGTAATATTAATTTTTATATTCATACTTGTTTTACAGTTTATTAATTGTAATTATTATGAGGTACAACTTAATAGTTATGGAATTCTTTCTCTCTTTGACAGAGTGGTGAACACAGAAATCGAGGTTCAGATTTAGGAAGAGATGGGACTTGGAACCAGTAAGAAACATATGTTCTGTTGGCTATGAAGTATAACATAATTCTCATAGGACGCCTTAAAAATGCGCTTAAGTAGTGATTTTGTTTTCTTGGCCTAATTTTAGCCAGCAAATGAAAACAAATTTTAGCATACTTCATTTTCTCTGTATCTAACCCCTCCAAATTATCTTTTAGGCATATTGGAGAAGCTTAGAAACTTTTCATAAATTACTAGTTCTAGTTTGTTTTTAAATATTTGTTCTTATGAATTCAGGAAATCAGTATTCACTTTGGGAAAAATAGTTTGGGAGTCCTTAGTATGCACAGGTGGTTTCTCCTGTGCCTGAAGCTTTGGCCTCTGTTGCAGCTGCACCCTTTTCCCTAATGTGAACTCCTGGGAGGTGTTTATATGCTGTGAGCCCCACCAGGGAAGGAGGGAACTCACAGCCTTGGCCCTCTGCTGGCACAGGGAGCACAGTGTCTGCCAGCCTGGGCTGGATTTTATAGCTGCCTCCTCTAGTGACATGAGGTAGCCTTTGGGTAAAATGAAGATGCTGAAACCTGTTTTGTGAAGATTACATGCTAGGATTTATGTATGAATCATTTTGCATATTAGCCCTAGATTTTTATTTTTGCAGTGCTGGAGATTGAACCCAAGGCCCTATGTACCTGAGGCAGGTGGTCAGCCTCCAGAGTGCATCCCAGCCTTGAAACCTAGGCTTTACTTTGTTCTCTCTGGCAACCATATCTGGTAGTTCTTTTTCATACATTAGGAAAATTCGTGTTAAGTGTCTTAGCCAAATGCTTACAATTTTGAAAAAGCTAAAACTGTAACCTAGGGAGCCAAGTTCCTAGATTTTAAGCTGTAAATGTGTCAGAATGTATAAGACAGCTTTGCTTGATTCTGTGTATCTGTTAACCAGTGTGTTATGTTGAATTAGTGTGAATACAAATTGTAAAATTGAGAATCAATTTGAAATATAAAAATATTTATTCTAAGCTGGACCTGATGGTGCAGGCTTCTGATCCCAGCACTTTAGAACATAGAGGCAGGAATTTTGCAAGTTCGAGCCCACCCAAGACCTTGTCTCAAATGAACAGTAAAAAGGGACTGGGAATGTCGCTTAAAGCAAAGGCCCTGTGTTCAATCCCTCCACCCTTACACACAAAATAGAAAATTGTTTTGGGTCCCAGCTAACATACAAGATATGATTAGAAATAGAAAATATTTTAGTATAGATCTTTTTGAAATATGAATATTACTAGGAGATATAATCAGAATTGACTAAAATGGAAAATTTCTAGAATTATTAAGGAATATAAATATGTACACACACTAAAGATTATAATGTTGCATAGTTTCTTACTGACGATATTTTCTATCTTGAGTTACTCCTGAAGTAGCAGAAACATTAGGTAGACTTTGGCATTCATAGTTACTGTAAAGTGTGATTAAACAGCCTATCGCAGTTCTTAATAACATCAAAATATTGCTACAGGTCTTCATTGAGATGAAAAATGTTTTATTTTTTAAAAGTAAATTTTGATTTTGGTCATGTTTTTCTTATAGGCCTTCAGAGAATTTAATAAGGAGTAATGAAAAAGATAAAGACTCGAGAAGGAAGGTAAGCGAGTCCTGAGAACGTGAAGACTTCATTGGGTAGTAAGCGGGCCAGCACCTGAGCCCTGTTCCCTGAGGGCAGAGTCGGCGGCAGTATGCATTTGCCAGTGGTTTGAGTGGAGAACCCAGAAGGCACCCTAGAGACTCACTTGAGATTAGAAGACTGAAATCGAATGAAAGTGAAAAAATGGCTCAAGACAAACCATCAGAGGTAGCTGCAAGAAAGCTGGAGAGACTGCACTGACATCAGGCGAGACAGATTTGGAGACAGGAATTTTATAAGTAATCAGTGCAGCAGGAAGATGTAACAATTTGAATGAATATGTACCTAATAAGAGCCCCAACATATGAGAGGCAAAAATCCACAGAATAGAAAGGAAAAATAGACAATTCATAATAAAAGACATTCGCATCCTACTTTGAAGAGTAGGTAGAACCCGTTTCTTGCTAATAGATTAGACAAGTTAGATGCGAAGGTTAAATTCCTAAAGACATGAATTAATAAATCTACTTCAAGAAGCAGTAGTTTAAGTAGACCTGTGACAGAGCTGGGTGTTGTGGCGCACACCTGGGAGGCTGAGGCAAGAAGACTGCCATGAGTTTGAGGTCAGCCTAGGCTACGCAGTGAGTTCAGGACCAGCCTGGACTACAGAGTGAGACCCTGCCTCGTAAGAAAAAAAAAAAAAAAAGACCCATAACATGAACAAATTGTGTTAGTGTCAGGAATCAGGAACCTTCCCACCAAGAACCCCGGGCTCAGATGGCTGGTCTGTCGCCTTCTGCTAAACCCCCGCTGTGCTAATGCACCTCACAGACCTCTCCTCATGTTCCGTATGTCATTGCACTGTGTTGCTTTGTTCAGTTAAGCATGTCAGTGTTTCTTCAGAGTCTTCATTTTTTATAATACCTTTATAATTATCACAAAAAATGGCCTTTGTAATAACTAAAATAGTATACTGTGGGGTTAAGATTATTATAGAATCATTTTTTAAATGTAGCAAGTTTATTTACTTTTTTTGAGACAGGTTCTCACTCTGCAGTCTAGGCTGGTCCTGAACTGACTGTGGAGCCAAGGCTGGCCTTGGACTCACAGCGATTCTCCTGCCTCAGCCTCCTGAGAGCTGGGATTACAGGCGTGCACCACCACGCCCTGCTTAGTGGCAAACATATTTTGACTTCTCTTGAATTATTTCTGAAGAATTTTTTTTCCTCTTTGATAGGTGTGTGAAACTTGTGACTGAAAGATAACCACCTGTCACTGTTTGGTGTTGTGTTTCTCCATATCTCGTATTCTGTGTACATGCACAGCGCAGGCAGTTGTAGTGAGATCACTTGTGGTAGCCTTGTACAGACTTAGTTTGTCCAGCTGAGGACATGGTGGTCAGATCACTCACAATATGCTATCACCATACTCCTCCCACAGAAACAGTGACTGTATTCAAAGATCAATATTGCTACTTGGCAGTTTCACATGTTACTTTTGTTTGTTCTAAAGGTAGATGTGTCCTGTGCAGCTGCCATTTTCCTAGTTCTTAGAAATCTCTCTAGGTCACCTGATGCAGATCTGCCTCCTCCTGCTTCAGGATAAATTTCTTTATTTTTTCTCCACATTTTATTGATATGTATACATGCAAAATTCAAGGTTTACAATGAGGTTGGGCATTTTGTGCACATTCATCTCTTTTCAAGGTGACACAGGCTTTCCCACTCTCCTTTTGTCCCTCCCTCCTCCCCCAACCTACCCCCCTCTTTCACTTTGTCTTTCCTGTTAAGTTCCGTAAGAGTTGTGATCTGGGTCTCTCATATCAGAGACACCATTCAAGGTTTCACCTTCTGCTTCTGACTCACTTTACTAAGCATAGTATTCTCAAGTTTCTTCTATTTGCCTATAAAAGCCTCCACACTGTTGGACTTTATTGATGCATAGTATTCCATTGCGTATCAGTACCACAGTTTGTGTATCCCCTGGTCTATTGATGGGTATTTTGGTGACTTCCATATTTTAGCTGTTGTTAGTTGTGCTGCTATAAACATGGGTATACATATATCTCTGCTGTGTGTTGTTTTGGCCTCTTTTGGGTATATTTCCAGAAGGGTTGTCACTGGATCGAAGGGGATATTTATTTCTAGTCTTTTGAGAGCTCTGCATACGGCTTTCCAAAGGGGTTGTACAAATTTACATTCCCACCAGCAGTGCAGGAGGGTTCCTTTCTCTCCACAGCCATGCCAGCCCTGATTGCTATTTGAATTGTTGATGTAGGCCTTTCTCTCTGGGATGAGATGGTATCTTAGCGTTGTTTTGACTGGCATTTCTCTTAAGGCTAGAGATGTTGAACATCTTTTCGTGTATCTGTTGGCCTTTTGCATTTCTTCGTGAGTGAACTGTCTCTTCATTTCATTTGCCCACTTTTAAATAGAATCCTTTATTTTGCTAGGCTTACTTTTCTTCAGCTCCCTGTATATTCTAGTTATAAGCTTCTTATCTGAGATGTTGGTGGCAAATATTTTTTCCCAGTCTGTTGGATCTCTTTTAACAATGTTGATAGTTTCCTTTGCTGTGCAGAAACTTTTTAATTTGACAAGATCCCATTTGTTAATAATGGGGATAATTTCTTTTGCTCTTGGTGTCTTGTCAAGAAAATCTTTGCCTATCCCTGTGTCTTTTAGAAATTTTCCTACTTTGTCTTCCAGAAGGTTTAGTGTTTCGTTTTTAATGTTTAGGTCTTTGATCCATTTTGATTTGATTTTGGTGCATGGTGATAGGTGTGTGACTAGATTATTCTTCTGCATGTGGATGTCCAGTTTTCCCAGCATCATTTGTTGAACAGGCTGTCCTTTTTCCATTGGCCCCTTTGTCGAAGATTAAGTAATTGAGGGTATTTGGGTTTGTCTCTGCATCTTCTATTCTGTTCCACTGGTCTGTCTATTTTTGTGCCAGTACCAAATTGTTTTTACAGTATGGCTTTGTAGTATAGCCTGATGTCTGGAACTGTAATGCCTCCTGCTTTGGTCTTGTCACTCAGGATTGCTTTGGCTGTTCTTGGTCTCTTTTGGTTCCATATGAATTTAAGGATTGTTGTTTCAGTTCTTTGAAGAAACTTGCAGGTATTTTGATAGGAATTGCATTGAATCTGTATATCAGTTTCGGTAGTATAGTCATTTTTACTATATTTATTTTGCCTATCCAAGAGCAGGGGATACCTTTCCATTTTCTAGTGTCTCCTATAATTTCTTTCTTCAATGTAATGTAGTTTTCTTTATATAGGTCCTTCACATACTTGGTTAGGTATACTCCTAGGTATTTAATTTTTTGCTGAGCTATTGAGAATGGAATTGTTTTTCTGAGTTCTTGCTCAGTAAGTTCATTGTTAGTGTAGAGAAAAGCTATGGATTTTTTAGTGTTAATTTTGTAGCCTGTGACTTGGCTAAATTTTTCTATTATTTCTAGGAGTTTTGTAGTGGAGTTTTTAGGGTCTTCCATGTAGATATAACATCTGCAAATAAGGAGAGTTTGACCTCCTCCTTTCCAATGCAGATTCCCTTTATTTCATTTTCTTGTCTGATTGCTGTGGCCAGTGTTTCAAGGACTATGTTGAATAAGAGTGGTGATAGTGGACAGCCTTGTCTTGTTCCTGATTTGAGAGGGAACGATTGCAACTTTTCTCCATTTACTATGATATTTGCAATAGGCTTAGCATATATGGCTTCTATGAGTTTTAGGTAGGGCCCTTCTATACCTATTTTTCTCAGTGTTTTTATCATGAAAGGGTGTTGGATTTTGTCAAAGGCATTTTCTGCATCAATAGAGATGATCATGTGGTTTTTTTGTTTTCGCTTTTGTTGATATGGTGTATTACGTTGGTTGATTTATGTATGTTGAACCAGCCTTGCATCTCAGGAATGAAGCCCACTTGATCATAGTGTATGATTTCTCTCATTACTTGTTGGATTCTGTTTGCCAAAATCTTACTGAGGATTTCTGCATCTATATTCATTAAGGATATTGGTCTGTAATTTTCCTTCCTAGTTAAGTCTGTCTGGTTTTGGGACTAGTGTGATGCTAGCCTCAAGAAATGAGTTTGGTAGCGCTCCTTCCCTTTCTATTTTATGAAATAGTTTGAGGAGGATTGGAGTAAATTCTTCCCTAAAGTTCTGAAAAAATTCTGCTGTGAATCCATCTGGGCCTGGACTTTTGTTCGTAGAGCTTTTATTACTGCTTCAATTTCTGTGTGTGTGATGGGTTTGTTCAAGGTTTTTATATCTTTTTCACTTAATTTTGGTATTTTATATGTATCTAGGAACTCGTCCGTTTCTTCCCAGTTCTCAAGTTTATTAGAATATAGGTGTTCAAAGTAATTTCTTATAATATTCTGGGTTTATGCATAGTCTGTTGTAACTTCACCCTTTTCATTTCTAAGTATGCTAATCTGTGCCTTTTCTTTCTTTTTCTTGATGAGATTGGCAAGAGGTTTGTCGATTTAATTTTTTTGAAGAACCAGCTCTTTGACTCATTAATCTTTTTTATTGTCTTTTTAATTTCAGTTTCATTTATTTCAGATCTGATCTTTATAATTTCTTCTCTTCTACTGCCTTTTGGGTTGAGTTGTTCTTCTTTCTTTAGGTCCTTAAGGTGCATCATTAGTGAATTTATTTGTGACTGTTCTGTTCTTTTGATGCGTGCATTTATAGCTATGAATTTTCCTGTAAGGACTGCTTTCATTGTGTCCCACAGATTTTGATATGATGTACTTCCATCGTCATTTAACTCTATGAAGTTTTTGATTTCTTCTCTGATTTCTTCCATGATCCATTGTTTGGTCAGTAGTAAGTTGTTAAGTCTCCATGTGCTTATGTATTTTCTTCTGTTTCTGGCGCTGTTAAGTTCCAGTCTTATACCACTGTGGTCTGAGAGTATGCAGGGGACTATTCCTATCCCTTTATACTTGCTTAAGCATGATTTATGTCCTAGGATGTGGTCTATTTTAGAAAAGGTTCCATGAGCTGCTGAGAAGAACGTGTAGTCTGTTGATGTTGGGTGGAAGACTCTGTAAATGTCCGTTATGTCCAAGTTTTCTATAGTATCTTTCAGTAGTTGTGTATCTTTGTGGATTTTTTGTTTGGTTGATATATCTATTTGTGATAGTGGAGTATTAAAGTCCCCTACTGTAACTGTGTTGGGGCCTATGTGTCCTTTCAGCGCTAATGATTTTTGGTTTACATGATTGGGTGCTCTAGAGTTGGGTGCATATAAATTAATAATTGTGATTTCTTCCTGTTCTAGTGTTCCTTTAAGCAGTATGTAGTGTCCCTCTTTGTCTCTCTTCACCTGTTTTCTTTTGAAATCTAATGAGTCTGAGATTAATATAGCTACTCCTGCTTGTTTTCTGGGACCTGTTGCATGAAATATTGAATTCCAACCTTTTATTTTCAGTCTATGAGTTTCTTTTTGGGTGAAGTGTGTCTCTTGTAGGCAGCAAATTGTGGGTTTCTGTTTTTTTGATCCAATCAGCTAGTCTATGTCTTTTGATAGGTGAGTTGAGGCCATTCACATTTAGGGTAATTACTGAGGTATGTTTGGTGTGTCCTGCCATTGTTGTAGTTTTTCCATGTTATTTACTGACTTTATTTTTTTCTCAGCTCATTCTTCTCTAGCTTTTGTCTCTTTTTTTTTTCCCTCTGGGGTCTCTTATGTCATTTTCCTCTCTTTCGCTATACAGGTTTCCTTTGAGAATTCTTTGCAATGATGGCTTAGTGGCTGCAAGTTTCTTTAAACTTTCTATATCATGGAGTATTTTAATTTCTCCCTCTAGTTTAAAAGATAGTTTTGCTGGATATAGTAGTCTTGGTTGAAATTTGTGTTCTTTTAGTGTTTGAATGACATAGCTTTTAGAGTCTGGGTTAAGAAGTCTGAAGTTATCCTGATGTGCTTACCATTGTAGGTCACCTTCTGCTTTTATCTTACTGCTTTCCGTATTCTCTCTTTGTGTTGGGTTTCTAGTACTTTAATTATGATGTGTCGGGATGAGGTTCTCCTCTGATCAATAATATTTGGTGTTCTAAATGCCTGCAGTAGTTCAGTATTCATTTCTCTTCTTAGATTTGGGACGTTTTCTTCCATAATTTCCTTGAATATGACATTTAATCCTTTTGTTTGGTCCTCGGTCTTCTCTTGGATTCCCATAATTCTCAGGTTGTTTCTCTTTGAATCATCTATGAGTCGTTGTAATGATTCACTTTCCTCTTTTTTTACTTTGTATTCTTTATGATCTTTCTGTTCCTGCTTTGTCATTTTGTCTTCTAGGTCTGATAATCTGTTTTGAAGTTGTTCAGTATCGTTGCTTATTGTGACCTGTGTTTTTTACTTCCTGTATATCTGTATTTATTTTTTTATGTCTCTGTTGTATTCTTCTCTTATTTCTTGTACGATCTTCATTATCCTTTGGTTCATTTCTTCCTTGATCTCTTCTATTTGCTTCCCATGGCTTGTTTTTAGCTTAGCTAGGTCTTGGCATTGCTCTTGATCTTTGATTATCATTTCCTGCATCATTTCTTGCTTTAATTCCTGCTGTAATTCCTGCTTTAATTCTTGCTTTAATTACTGCTTTAGGTCAATGTATTTCTGGGCCCAGCAGTTTCCATCATTTGTTCCATTTTCATCTTTAGTTTCTGCACTTTCAGAATTCCTGGTATGCTCTGGTGTATAAAGACTTTCTGAAGGAGATTTATTTCCATGTTTCCTCATGGTTCTGTTGTCTTTGGTTGTCTCTGGTTGTCTGTCCCTGGATTCCCCTATGTGGCTCCCCCCAGTATGGCTCTGACTGGTGCTAGGAGAACACAACCTCCTCGCTGCCCATAGAGGCAAGACGAGGGGCCGTGAGGATATGCACTCCAGTCCCACTAGTCTGCTTCCATTCAGCTCTACAGGGTGCCAGCCAGGACCTGGGACCACTATAAGGTTTCAAGGTGCAAGGGAGTGTCGCACATCCACTCAGACTGCTCCTATGCAGCTCCACACAGGACACACTGGACCCTGCTTCCTCTGCGAGGTCCTGCAACACTGAGGTGGGCTGTGTGCCCAGAGTCCACTCCTACCGGCTTCCGCCTGTCTCCTGGGGTGGTCCCCTGCTTCCCCTGTGTGGTCCTGCAACACTGAGGTGGGCTGCACGCCCAGAGTCCACTCCTACTGGCTTCTGCCCATCTACCATGGCGGTCCCCCACTTTCTCTGCGAGGTCCTGGGACACTGAGGCAGGCTACGCACCAGAGTCTGCTCCTGCAGGCTTCCACCTGTCTCCTGCAGCCAGGATAAATTTCTTGGAGAATTGTGGAACTATGAAAATACTTAGATCATTTATTTTAAAATTTTTCTTCATGTCTCCCAGTTTTTTTTTTTTTTCCTCTATGCTACAGGTTGGAATTATTCACTAGAATTATAATGTGAGTCACCTTGTGAATTTAAAATATTCTAGTAGTTCCAATAATAAAGTGAAAAAACAGGGACTGAGGTAAAGTGCTTGCCTAGCACATGCAAGGTCCTGGATTTAATTCCCAAGAACCAAGTGAGCCAGACATGGTATCACACAACTGTAATTCTAGCACTTGGGGGGCTGAGGCAGGAGGATTGCCATGAGTTCCAGGCCAGCCTGGGCTACGTGGTGAATTCAGGACCAGCCTAGACTACAGAGCAAAACTCTGTCTTAAAAAAGAAAAAAAAAGACATTGATTCTAACAGCATGTATAATCAAATTAATCTAAAATAGTATCTTTTAAATATGAAAATTATTGAGATATTTAAAATCCCATTATTTTTTCTGCCTGAAAGTGCAGAGTGTGCTCTCTTGTTTTCCCAAGAAAGTGTACAGAGAGGATCTTGATGCTCTCTGGCTGTGCAGCTTGGCTTACAGTCGGGTAACATTTTTATAGCGTCAATACCAGCTTTGTCTGAGTTTACTTCTTGAGCATTTGAGAGTGCCGACTGGACATGGGAAGTCTTTGTTTCCTCAGGAAGTAGACAAGGTGTTGTCACTGGTTTTGATTTTGAGTAGCTTGGGCAGTGACGCCTAAGGAATAGACAGAACTCTCAAGCATCAGCAAGAACAGCAGGGAAAGTATCAGCCTCGCGTGTAACACACAAGGATAATAAGTGCTTTATCTGCATCATTTTATCTAGTCCTCTTGCTGCTACAATGAAATAGTAGGTGCTGAGGCACAGAGAGGTTTAGTTACTTCCTCTGACTTTTGCAGTTCACCAGCCACAAAACTAGGCACCAGATATTCCAGAGCACTGTGATCTCTATACCTAACAGCAACAGGCAGCAACTCAAGGGCGCAGGGGCAGCATTGTCTTGTCTCTTGGAGTGTGGCCTGTGCTGAGGCGATTGTGGCTGTCCTCTGTTCAACAGCACAGTCATGAGGAAGGCCTGCCTGTGCGGAAGTCGGCTCCGAGGCCAGGCAGCGAGGAGGCTGTGTTAAGGACGCGTGCCTTGTGTGTTGTCAGTGGATACCTGCGCATACTCTGACTGCTTATTTGTGTGTGTGTGTGTGTGGTCATTATTTCTTTGGACTAGAACAGCTATGCAAGAATAGAAGAGATCTGAAGGTGAATTGTATTTGCTCTCAAATGAAAGCCCTTGTGTTGAAGCTAGGCTTGGTTATGGGGTGGGAGGAGGGGTTGGATGGTCATATGTCTACCCATGCCGTAGAGGGAGGCTGAGGTAGACACGCTGCCAGGAGCACACAGAGCCAGCGTCCTTAGCCCTGGCAGCATAGAGAATGAGGGAGAGTGGAAGGTTGGTGGAAACTACAAGTGGGGATCAGGACACACAGTGAATATATAGCTTGAAACATTTATTAGACGAGATCAGGCACATTCAGAGTGGTATAGCCGTAGACATTAAAACACTTATGTAAGTAATATTATCAGTCTGTGGAATGTCCATGGTGAGAGGGCTCGGCTGCATACCATGACAGTGCAGGTGGTGTGGACTGCAGGCGGTAGGGATGTCCGTGGTGAGAGAGCTCGGATGCACACTGTGACAGTGCAGGCGGTGCAGACGCCAGATGGTAGGGATGTCCGTGGTGAGAGGGTTCGATTGCACACCCTGATAGTGCAAGCAGGCTGTCTTTTTTCTAAGCAAGCACTTAACCACTATGCCATTCCTCCAGTCTAAATTTTTAAAAAACTGTATCTCAGTTTTTTGCAATAACCTGTGAGGAGCCACTGAGTGGAATCCTACCTGGCCACCATCTTATTTAGAAATACTGATTTTATTTATTTATTTATGTGTTTTTGTGCTGCTGGAGGTAGAATCCAGGGCCTTTGTCAGCCCTTTGTATTTTGAAAGACAAGGACTGCTGAGTTGCCAAGTTGCATGTGCCTGGCTGGGCTCAAACTTTCAATTTCCTGCTTCCGTCTCTCAGCCACATTTTCAGTTTGTTGTAATTAACATGTAACATCATAAAAATTGTACATGTTAATGTAGTACAATGTGATTTTGATGTGTATATATGCATTATACAATGTTTCTGGTTAAACATGTTTATGTCCTCAAACATTTTTCACTTACATTGAATCCTTCTAGTTCTCTTAAATGTACAGTATCTTTCTTTCTAGAAGAATATTTCTTACAAGATTGTAAAGAATGGTAATGTGTACATTTTGAAATTAGGAACATCAAGTGAATCTTAGAAAACATAAATTTCTAAAGTATTTGCAGTGTTCAAACTTTTAATTACATTTTTTGGTGTTTTTTTCTCCTGGAAATTGAAAAAGAAGACTCTGACTTAGAGAATGCAAGAGCTAATGAATATTCTGCCAGTTTTGAAGATGATTTTGAAGTATGTGTAAGTTATTTTTTTCTCAGCTTAAAATAAATTTATTTTTAAAATCTCAGTAGTTATTTAATAACACTTTTCTGTTTTTTATTACTCTTAATATTCATTGTCTGATAAGTTTTTATTTACATCTAGCTTTTATTCCTTAAAGTTTGCTATGCTTCTACTATTGTTTGCCAATTTGATTAAATGATTTTATGATTTTACCTTTATTTAATATATACCTGTGTCTGAGTGTACACAAACATGCACTTTCACATTTCCAGTACAAATATTAACAAATTATTAGTGGTTCTTTGGCTTATCGTAAGTTTTTTTACTCATTTTTAGAAAAGCAATTGCAGGATTATATACAGATACATTAGTATTATTACTATTATTATTACTATTTAGAATAATAGGTCTTTATTTAGAAATAAGGGATAGAGAAGTATAAGCTCCCAATATCCAGGAGGAGGATTGTCCCCCAGATTTATTATTGAGTGGTATTAAGATCAGTGAACTATAAAATCTGTCTTACTCAGGCTACCAACTTTCTTATAAATTATAATGTGTAACTGGCCTGTATTCCCAGAATTTTGGAAGACTTCGGGAGAATTGCATGCTTGAGTTCTGCCTGGGCAACTTGAGAGAGAAATAAATAGAAATAAATAGAAGGGACTGCGGATATAGCTCAGTGGTAGGACCAGTTCAGGCCCCAGTACCCTCCCACATGCACAGAGACACACGCACGTGCACACACACATGCACACACACAAGTCATTTGATAGAACTGTTGCTCAGCTCTTCTGTCGTAAAGACAAGTGGCTTGAGCTTGTTGCTACTGCTGCTTGTAGGACTATGAGGATGACTTTGAGATGTGTGATGGCAACTACGACAGCTTCGGTGAATCAGACTCCAAAGGAGAACCTGACTCCCTCTGTCCAGTCTGCGAGAGGGAAGTACAAGAATTCCAAAAAGCCATAAATGCTGAGAACCAAAGGGTCGGCAAGTTGTCTTCAAAAGTGTTTCCGAAGCAAAGTTGTACCGAGTGTGACCAGAACTAAAGCGCAAGTACGTATGTGAGTGCTGATCGCTGGTCTCTGTGTTCTTGGAAACACCCCACTAGACGCCTGCTGTGAGTGAGTCCTGCTGACCAGGTGGGCAGACAGCCAGGCACCTCACATATCGAGGAGGCACGTGAGAGGCCTTGGCGTGGGAGTTCTGTGTGCTAGGTGTCATCTTGTAAACACAGGTTGATTCAGTTGACTGCACGATGCTGAGGTCTGAGGGTGGTTGGGAGCCTGCCAGTCGTGGCCCTTGGAGCGTGTCTTGCTTGTTTTGCCTGCGAGCATACCTGACTGTTTTCTGATAGTGCTCCATCCTGAGTGTCCAGGAAGGTGTCATGAGGCTGGTCCGAGGCTCAGCTGCTGGCAGAAGGGCCCCTGGGTCAGGACTCTTGAATTAGAGGTATGCCCACTTGGCAAGGTGGGCAGCAGTGAAGTTTATTAAGGCAAGAGTGTGCTGAGTGCCACCAACAGTGTGGTATGGCATCCCCTAAGAATTTAAATCCCTTTTTCCCAGTTTTTAGGCATGTCTCATAGTTTATTCCGTTATCATTGTATGCCCAGGATGCAGTCCCTGTGTAGGAACCTTTAGTGAGCTCCAGGAAATCGACAGGCATGGGGGTCCTAGTTGGGATTTCCGTTATCATGACCGCTACTTCCTGGCCTTATGGTAGGTCCTAGGGGCTTGGGCTTGGCCCCTGGGATGTTGCTAGGATCCAGTGAGCTCAGGGGAGTGATGAGCAAAGGGAGGGACCCTGCAGCAAGTGGAAGAGAAAGGGCCCATGGCCCCCAGTTATGCTGCTTGTATTAGCGTCACTACGCCTGTGTTTTGGGTCCATTACTAATTAAGATAAGGCGACTTGAACACATGTCGACACTCTCACAGGACAGTTGTTCTGGTGACTCCAGGCTCTGTTCCTCTGCCTCTGACAGGTAGGCAACAAGTACTGTGTGCGTAGCATGGATCAAGGGGTGATTTGGGTCTCCAAGTGGGGTGGGGGGATGTTTCATTGCACTAGTCAGTATAGTATACAATTTACATCTTAAGAATTGCTTTTTTCAGGAATTTCCCATTTAGGACTTTGAGATCTTGACTGACTGGGTAACCAAAACCTCCAAAAATGAAACTGTAGTTAAGTGTATGTGTGGGGGGGGAGACTGCTGCATAATCTTTATTTATTTATTTTGCAGGGTGAGTGGCATGGGATCAGAGGACTGCATCCTATATACATCCTTAAATATTTCTCAAAATGTTTTTCTTCTGTATGTGTTTTGTGTGACAGGATCTCACACTAGCTCAGGCTGGCCTCAGACTTGCTGCGTAGCCCAGGCTGGTCTTTAATTTGCAGTTTGCCCACTTCAGTTTCCTGTGTCTGGTATCACACCACCGGCCTGGCTTCGGACTCTCGAGAGTGTGATTGGCACAGACAGTAGATGGTCAGTAAAGTCTGCCTGGTGCCTGAGGCTTTCCATAACCAGCAGGACTAGGCTTCTTAGACACCCGTGGAAGATGTTTACCATTGTTACTGGTTTCAAGAGCACAGCTTATTCTATGGTTATTATACATGCTTCTAATTTTTTACTCTGGAGTTTTCTTTTTCTGCCTCAAAGCAGTATTTGTTACAAATATAGCTAAAAACTAGTTTTTTCCTTGGATAGGTCCAAAGAGTTCCCCTTGCAGAGCCCCTGTATGTGGGATTTTTGTGGGTTTTTCAACAGCCTCATACCGTCAAAGGAGTCGGACTCAGGCCCTTAAGCAAAAGTATGTGTATTGGCAAGTTTACCAAAGGGATTATTGGATTTTATATACTTTTATTCAGCATAGCTTAAAGATAGGGCTTTTCCTTTTATTTTCAGAATATTCTCTTAAATTACATCTCTCCTTGTGTTCAGATCATGTGTTGATAGTGCAGGTGTGTGTGCTGTATAGACTAGGTGCTCACTGTCTTAAGTTAAATTTGTGGTTGATTGTCAAGGACTCATGGTGGAGAACCTGGCCGGTTTTGACTGAGGCAGAAACACGGTCACACGTTGACAACTCTGGAGACCACAAGCCCACCCTGTGAAGCATGTCTTGCCGGTGGAGTGCTGTGACTCAGTGCCTGTGCTGCTTTGCTGGAGCCCTGGGAGCTTAGCACTGCTGTCTCTCTTCCCCGCATAAGGAAGCTGGGAGG